>JAMPIV010000335.1:0-53793 GCA_024509875.1 Oreohelix idahoensis | reverse complement strand
ACAAGCCTTGCTTTGGGGCTTGCATATAGGATTTCTATTCCCATTTCCTAAAAATTTTTTACCTTTATGGATTTGGTTAGTAATGTGGTGTGGAAGTATGGGAGTGTGATTTCGATCAAAAAGCTTTCTCTTGATCGAGAGGATAGGGATGACGACTGACAATTCTTCTGTTGTGTGTAGGTGTTTATGTCTCTGATGATAATGTGTGTGCTGGTGAATATTTCTGTGTGGGAGTTACTCTGCTGGTATTATGTTATGAGGGTGGGTCCTGAAAGGTTTTTTTAGTTATTTTTGTTTGTTGCGTTTTTGTTAAATATTTTGTAGGTCTATGTTTATGAGAGATATAGGGTCTGTAGGTTCTCGCACTATTCAGGAGTACGTTTTGTTCTGCGTTGTCTTTTGAACTATGTGAGTGATTTATGGCACATGTTTGTGAGCTTGGTAGCGGCCAGTTCTTTCGACACTCGAAAGTATCTGTGTTTACTTTTAATAGTCTAGGGGGGGGCCTAAGGGATGGGAAATTTGTAGCTGTTGATAAAATATATGCTGTCAGAATGTCAGCTGAGATACTGGTGATTTGTCTTTTTTTGCAACTAGGGGAATTATTTGGAGTTTTGATCTGGTCTGCGTATGTGTCAGCTAGCAGCGCCTAAGAAGTGTTCTTAAGACCTGTTATTGTCACGGTCATCTGAATTGTTTCTTAGTGGTGTAAAGTGCAATAAGGAGAGTGTTGAGCTTGTGCGGATGCACGCTGGGGGTGGACGGGGTGTTTGGTTCTGTAGTAAGGCAGGTTTTCGTGTAGGTTGATCGTGGGTCAAGACAGACTTGTTGAGGTCTAATGTTTTGGGTTTCTGTCTGTGGAGAGTTGTTTGGCGTCTAGATTCTACTATTTTGCCGTGACCTGTCGTGCATGCGTTAGTATGTTTTGTTCTACTGCTAGAGGTTTCACTGCAGTGAGTGAATGTCAGAGTAGTCATGTACTTGTGACAATCGACAGTGTTCGTCCGATAGTAGGTGCGCCCTGATAACCTATGGTGCTTGTATTGTTTGAATAGCTGGTTCCCTCCTAATGTGTGCGGAACCACATGGAGTGAAATGTGTCTGAATCTGGTTATAAGCACAGTGAGCAGTATCTGCAATATAAGACTCTCAGTCTAGTTTGCTACTTCAGAGGATATTCCTATGCTGGGTTTCTACGTCTGTGCACATACATCAACTGCGTCTCAAGTTCAAACGTGATGTGTACTTTGGCAGACTTTGATAGTTATTTGGCTACCAAATAAGTGTCTGTATAGCCTTTTCTTGGATCCCGGCCCACATCAGTTTAGCGTATGTAAGGTTGCAGTTGAGTAATGATGTTCCGGTGTATGTCCTTGTTTTGGAGTTAGGAAGTTGTATGTTGGGTATATTTCAAGTGTGGAGAGCGTTTGCCAATTGCGTGCTTGCCTGTAGGGGGTAAGATACTAATGGTTATGTGAGTATTGCTTTGTGGAGATTACTGTAAACTTTATGAGTTTCTGGTATAGTGACTGGCCAGCTTGAATTATGTGGTGTGTTTGATAGGGGGTTTATAGATTCTGTCTAATCTTGAAGCTCTGTTGCATCAACAACCTGTTTTGTTTGCTCGTTGGTTAGGGTAGACCATTAGGGTACTAAGGTTACCAGTATTACTTTGTCTTCTTTATAACTTGAATACGTGAAGAGGAACGCGTAGACGTACTTTTGCATTAAATTTACCAAAAGGCCCATGGGTAAGAAATCTAGTAGATGTGTAATTCTTATTGCTTGTAGCATAGTACAAACAAGACATCGCCACACAAAAATACTGGCAATAAGAAAATCATTGGTATTGTTAAATCATCGTGATGATTGTTTAGTTTGGTTGTTTTATATTAGGGAATAAAATGCTGCTTTATTTCGCCTTGATATTGGTACCACATTACACTTTAAAATATATTTATGTGTATCTCTTTGTTGTTTCACTTGCATTCACAATTTTTCTTCAGTATTATATTTTGTTACTTTTTTCTAATTTGTTCAGGGTCTTTATAGTAGATTCATTTCCAGTCTATAAATGACATCTCTGATCTTCACACAAGTTCAAAACATCAAGTGAAAACCAAAGAGAGAAAATGATAATATAACATCTAAAATAAGGGAAAGGGGTGAGAAATGGTGAATGTAATAATGACTGTTGTTTGCTGGGAAGGTACTATTGTAGCAGAAGGTAACACTAGAGCTGTAGAGATCTGCTTTAGAAACATTGAGCTCTCTAAAGATCGACGTTGATAAAATCATGTCTGTTTTCAGGTTTCACAGTATTTTTAATTTAGAAAGCGTACAGCCTATATGTAAATTTGATCTCTGTCTGATAATCTGTTTCCTACAGCCCCATCAACAGAGTGGTAGAAAATTCAAATTAACTAATATTTTTTACCGAAATGTCAACTTTAATTCAAACAAAAGATCACGTTCCTATCTCATACAGTTTACAATTTTAGTGAATTTTTGTTAGCTAGGTCGTGAGTTTTCAATGGGAATGGGGGAAATAACTTTAATCCTGGGGATACCACACTTGTGAATGTAGGTGTGAGGGCTAGTCAGACGTTTCTCAAATTTTAAACTTCTTTGCTTTCCCCTCCGTTACCTAGATATCTACCAAATCTTCATCTTTAGTCTACCGGTAGGGCGAGATCTATCTTATGCTTATACCGGTAATATTGTGTGTGTGTGTATATATATATATATATATATATATATATATATATATATATATATATATATATATATATATATATATATATCTTGTATATATACGAGTGTGTCTGTGTTTCTATGTACGAAGACAGTGCGAAGACGATGTGTGAAGAAGAAGAATTCGTGTAATGTTGTCGTCACTCTCTCTGGCCTACTTTCACACACGTTCCGCAGTCACAGAAAAACTCTCTCTGGCCTACTTTCACACACGTTCCGCAGTCACAGAAAAACTCTCTCTGGCCTACTTTCACACACGTTCCGCAGTCACAGAAAAACTCTCTGGCCTACTTTCACACACGATACGCAGTCACAGAAAAACTCTCTCTGGCCTACTTTCACACACGTTCCGCAGTCACAGAAAAACTCTCTCTGGCCTACTTTCACACGCGTCCCGCAGTCACAGAAAAACTCTCTTGATGACAGGGGTCCCACTTTTAGTAATGAAACCCTATCAGGTAGCATATGAATCATACAGCAACAATGTTGTCCACAAGTTTACTTTTTGTAGGTAATTCCTATACAACACCATATAACCAAGCTATTTAGGTATTCTCTACGCAACACCATATAATAGCCCAGCACAGACTGCTGGACTCTCTGAAATAAAATGAAACAAAATAAACTAGCATCGTACTAATGGACAAACATCATCTACGTAATATACACACATATGTGTAAAAATATGCAAGTACATGCACTTATAGGTCCATGTGTGTGTGTGTGTATGTTGTGTGTGGTGTTACACATGTGTGAAAATATGCTAGTAGATGCACTTAAATGACCATGTGTGCGTGTATTCATGCAGGGCTGTGTATATGTAATTGTCGTGATTTGGTCTGTCTTACACCACGGTCATATTTACCGCACCCAAAACTATAGGAAATTGGACCGATACAATAACCAATGAAAACGCTCCTTTTTCTGGTGTGTATAATGAAACCTTTTAGGCTTAACATAGAGGCCCATTTTGTATAATGATAGTAATAATTTATTTAATTTCTAAAAGACTAAATGTTTTTAAACCGAAAGATATTGATATTTCAACAACGGGAATGTTACTTGAGAGGTAGGTGCAAAGACTTCCTCGAATAGTAGTTCAATTATAGAGAAAAATGGTTTAAAATGACATCCATACATCAGGGTAGTCCACAAATTTTGTTAGTTAAAGTCTGCATAGATTTTAATGCATTTTACTAACTAAACCATTATTAGATAGAAAGGTAGAGATAAATTCACAGTATAATTCTAACTTTAAATGATCAAAATCGGCACAGAATTAAGAGAGATATTAAATATTAAAAATTTTGCACATTGAACAGGAAGGCAAAAATCACTTCAACTTTAGATTCCTAACGCCTTTTTAACCCCATGCCATCCGAGAGGGAGGGTGCGTGATAAAGTGGGGGGGGGGGGTAGCGTGTTGTGTTGTGGTTCTTGAAATCACTGTTTAAGTTAAAGCGAGGTGTGTTAGTATGAGAGAGTAAAGTCAATAAGCATTCACCACCACCGATGCACATACTTGAGTACGTCTGCTGTATTGTCTACACACTGTTTATTGTACGGGTATTATGCGGACACTATTGAACATGAAACATCCTGGTAATACTGTACATGGGTACATCTCAAAAAACGATTCAATGACACTGGATAAAGGTCAAAGCATGAACATCATGGAAAGTAAAAAGTACATATTCATTCCACCTTTCTGGCGGTCTACAATAGATGAGCGTAATCAAGGTCCTGGCTTATAACAATACTAATATTCTTCCACCTTCTCTGGTTGATACATTGATAAGCCATATCTAGTCTGGCGTCTAACTATTATAACTTTCTTTCACATTCTCTATAGGCTATACAATATGATAAAGGCCGTATCCAAGGTCCTGGTTTCTATCAATATTAATATTCTTCCACCTTCTCTGGCGACTACATTTGATATGCCGTATCTAGGTCCTGGACTTCATGCGACCAATATAATATTCTTCCACCTTCTTGGTGATACAATAGATAAGCTGTTTCAAGGCCTGGCCCCTCTTTACATTAATCTAATATTCTTCCACCTTCTTCTGGCGTTACTATATTTAGGCCGTTTATCAATGGTCCTGGTTTCTAACATTAAATATTCTTCCACCTTCTTGGCGATACAATAGATATCGCCGTATCATGTTCTGGGTTTCACCAGATGAATAATTCTTATTACCTCCTTTGCTAAAAATGCGTTGTAACATCAACATTATCTAACTCAGCATGGTGCACAATCATAAAGTTACGGGTACATCGGTTATCATAGCAGCCTTAGAAATTATTACAGGGGGACACCCTTATAATTTCTAGTTCTCGCAATAATATCTGGTTCCTGAATACACAAGTTAGATAAACATGGCTGACCTGCCTGGTCAAATTTGCCCCAGTTTTGAAAACTTGCTGATACAGATATATCGAATTATCAGGTCCCAGCTCAAAACGAGTCTACGCATGCGCAGTTAACCGCGAAAATGCGTGATATTCACTGAACCATTATTCAGCAATGTTCGATAGTTGATTCTTTGATCACATATTTTTACACCTGTAAAGGAGATATCCAAAAGTAACTGGCCCAATCTCCGAGTGAGCAGGGATGGATATTGATGACATACGTGTAAACTTTACCGTTCGTCTTACTAAAGTTATTAACATCTACGTCTTTAGACTAGATCTACTACGTCCCCCGGGGTAAAAACATGATAAAACTTATATCTGTCAAAACGGCAGTTATTCCCTCATTTTTGACAGTGGTTTCACTGTCATATCTAATGGATACAAATGTGGATTTGATTATAGTTCTTTTGCTTTACGTACTTAACATGAATTGCAACATGGACAACTCTAATCAGTTCTGTTGGATACAACGCCAAAATCACATCGAGGATCATTACAATTCAATGCATGTAGTACAGTGTTTTCACCGCGTAACATTAAAAATTTGTGAGCTTACTATGAAATCTATATATTTTTCATAAATATGTATTATGTTGCTAACAAGTGAAAGTATTCGACTGATTATATGGGACAACCATTCGAAGAATCGGTCAGTAACTCAAGATTGTATGCCCTGAAATAAGACAAGTATAAAAATTCGCCAAGACACCATAGTGAACGAGGAAAAAGTCGAACCTAAAGGACCTCCTATGACATTTACGAGAGGAAAAAAGCAGAAATGCTAGGAAATTGTAATGCTCATTAAGAATAAGATAACAATCAATATGTCATGGTTAACATTTACAAGACCCAGAGTGTATTCTGCAAAAAATGATCAATAAAATTAACAGTACTTAAGTTTTTACATGGGAACCAAAAAACACATGCATTCACCCAATTCAAAATAAGAGGCAAGTATGCTATATTTAAATAACATAGTTTTGTGTCTGTTAAACAAGTGGAATTAAGATTCGTGGAGCACAACATGACTCTGGTTGCTACATAATGGATTTCCGTTGAAATAACCAGCTTTTATGCCTATAGCAGAGCTATTGCCTGGACGCACAAATCGAGCGGTCAGGGAATAGAGGGAAAAGAAAGAAAGAAAAAACCAATTATATCATCACAACCTCTCGAGAACCATATCATTGGTACCTAGTTACCCCTAGCGCACAAATGAAGCGGTTGGAGGTACACAGAAAAAGACCTTGAACGGATGGCCCAGGACAGGCTTGTAGTGCATTTGTTAGAAGGCCTGTGCTTCACAGGGAGATGATGATGCTGTTGTTTAAAAGATACGTAAACATCTGGCAGAACAAGCACAATACAAAAAAGAACAACTTTGCGCATATTTAAAAAAAATTTGTGGGAAGAGGGGGTGTGTTGGGGATAAGGGGGGGGGGGGGGGGTGGGGTGCGGGGGTGGGGGGCGGGGTGGGGGTGGGGGGGGGGGTAGGGGGGATGGTTTTAGGATTGTTGTGCGCCAACAAGACAGACCACTCCCTCACCAAGTAATGCCAGTCGTTTGATAATACAACCGTGAAGGGTTTTAGTAAACAGTTTTTTCATTAGTAACAACTCATCTACCTTGGGTTGGCAGAGAGTTGTTAAATTAGCTTGCATCATGAGGCAGAGGGTCCACGGGTTTCAAAACACACAGTGAGCGCCTCGTTGGCAGACAACTTAGTCTGGTTAACAGTGAGTTACGCAGATTTAGCTTAGGCAAAGTGCAAGAAGATCCAGGGATGGGTATGATACAGTCGCAGCCCATCCAAAAGAACTGAGAATTCTTAGTATATGAAGTCTGTAACTAGTTTTTAACCTAATCGAGTATCCCCTACACAGTAACATGTTTAGCCCTTACTAGGATTACTACTATTACCTATTATATTTTAACATTCAACCCTGAACAATGAATTCATCCAAACTGAGCTTTTCCTGTGTTTTGAATAAATTCTGTCAATGGTTCTATTCCAACGATGTCTAGTCTTTTTTTTTTCAAAGTTTTGCCTCCATGTGGCGACCCTAGAAACTGGGTCCCTTGGTTTTATTAGGACGCCTGTCCAGAGTAAAAGATCTTGTGGTCTGGTAATGGTAAACTATTCAAAGCAGTTGGGTATCTCGTTATCTCTTTTGGGTTTTCAGATTTTTGTCAAGTTATATTTTCTCAGACATTTCTCATTTCACAGGTAGTGGTAAAAAAAAAAGTGTTCTGGCATACTGAGTAGACAGAGGAATGGAGATGTTAACATACATAAAGAAAGATGGGGATATTGACATACATAAAGAAGGATGGAGATCTTAACATACATAAAGAAAGATGGAGATCTTGACATACATTAAGAAAGATGGAGATCTTAACATACATAGGAGAAAGATGGAGATCTTAACATACATAGGAGAAAGATGGAGATCTTAACATACATAAAGAAAGATGGAGATCTTAACATACATAGGAGAAAGATGGAGATCTTAACATACATAGGAGAAAGATGGAGATCTAGACATACATAGGAGAAAGATGGCGATCATAATATACATAAAGAAAGATGGAGATCTTAACATACGAGGGGCGTTCAGAAAGTAATGCACCACATCGTTTTTCTCAGCTAATAATGAAGATAGAAGCATGACATTTTGCGCAGTTGGCACATCAAATATGGCTGATGTAGCCAAATTGTCGTGCACCAAATTGCCATCCGTCAACCGCCAAATAATACGGCTGCCCTAAACCGTTGAAATGGAGCGTGTTAGCAACTTGCGTTATAAGCAGCGAATTGTGATAGAATTTCTCGTTGCAGAGAAGGAAACTTGTGAACATTCACAAGCGTCTGGGAGCCGCGCTAGCGTAGTGGTTACAACACCGCTCTGGCGACCGGGTGATACAGAGTATCAAATCTCGGGGCGAACGGCATTTGATGAATTTGTTTCGTCGACCAGGAATTTGGATCTGGATTAAACTCAAGACCCCTGGTGAGAACAATTTGAAGGAGTGTCGTTTTCGACCTGGGACTGGCGGCTCCTGAGCCGACCCAGCTGTTATCAGGTACTCCGAAAACGGCGAGTATATGCCTGAATGACGTAGGGACCTTTGGGTCTCTGTACAAGAACTTAGGATGAATTCACGTAAAATAATCAATGTTCTAGTTGGAAATTTATTATAATTGATAAACTGATAGAGTTCGCCTCGAGTATTAGCGGGGCAGTCGTACGAAAAAAAAAATCAATATTGCAAACTTTTGCACCAAATTAGCAGAATGTATGTGCATTACAGAATGGTACTTGGTGAAAAAAATTTGGCATAGTCCCTAAGGTAGAAGCGGGAAAGTGGTTGTTGCTGTTCCCAAGCAGAATTTGTACAGGATGTGCAAACCTGTACACCATGTATATGTTCGACAGTATGGTCGGCGGATTGGTTGCTCTGAGCAATCCATGCGTTGGTATTATACCCAGTGAAAAATGGGTGTTGGCAATTGTGGACTTATGGCCGTTGGAAATGTACTCAACTTGTCCCTCCGTATGTCACACATATCACCATATTACCTGTTTGCTCAGGATTTGATGGGACTAGAGGGGACTGTCTAATTCCAAACAGTTGCGCATCCTAGAAATCAAAGAGAACTGGGACTGGATTATTTATTCAACAAACCCTTTGGTAGAGTAATGAGACCCTCTTGTCGGTGTGCAGCTGCGGCAGGAAGAGAGGGTAGAGGATTGTAGCGAAAGGGTTTTCCGTAGATTTATATTAGTGGTATAGAGCCAGAGTTAGTATCTCTCTCCAGAAAGTATAAAGTTCCAGTGCCCGAGAAGTACTCTGGTACACAAATGAGTTACAGCTGTGAATTACTCTGAAGATGGACAATAAGATTTTACGCTTCAGAAGTATAAGTTGCTACTTTCGCTATAGTAACACTTATTTCGATATTAATAAAATTAATATTTGGAAAAGGTAACTCAAAATTTTAACAGTTAAAAAATTGAAACAAGTCAAATGAGTACAAAATTTCATAATTTATTTATGGACAAATCTATATATTCTTGTAATGAAAATATTGGTCGTGTGGAAGATGGTTAAATTGAATGATTATTTTATAGTTACAAATTCAAAATAATTAATAGAAATGGTCTTGGATTTATCTTTCCATCTGGATATTACAAAAAAGTTTGTCACAGAATCTCTTTGATATCTCTGGCTATCTAGTTCTCAATCATAGACTGTCGTTTTAGAAACTACTCACGTGTGGTTTGTTGGATGAGATACACATAAAACTCATCTTCTGTTAAGCCACGTATGATCGAGGTTACTTGAGGGACACATTGAATTGTAAAAAAACACAGACTGTCCTTCAGCCCCGTCCTATAACTACGGGGGACTAAGGTGTTTGGAAGATTGGGTTTGACCTCTATAGCTTCAGGTCAGCTGGATTCAATGGTCCTTCAAGTCTTTTGTTTTCTCGATCAGGGAATGACATCATAAAACATTGATCATAAAACCTGTAACAAGAAGGTAATGGTTGCCATGGCGTTTCCAACAATCTCACCCCCACTTACGTTGGTTCATGATGCGACCATGTCCTTCATGTGTTTGTATATAAATGAATAAATCATGGTAGTATGTTACTGAGATTAGCATGAATAAGATAATGTATACTGTGCAGAATTAACAAAATACATGAATATATATCACATGTTAATGATACATGGGTACGATATAACCTTTGCCTTCTACTCATCGATGGATGTCAAGTCACCCTTATGTACTTTGCTGGTATGTCGTAAGCTTCTAGGCAAGAATTAGCCATGATATATTTGGCCTACACAATTCTTAATGGTTATGCTTCTGACAATGCCGGGATGAACATTATCTCTGGTTAGCGTCATTCCCTTTTTATCATGTCTTGATACAATCAAATCGTATAATAACATCTGAAATTAAAATGATATTATGTCATACATATATCTTTAATAAACTTACATACCCTCTTAAGATTTATAAGATCACGGTGAGGACTGTATTGGCTTAATTTAATCTGCCCTGCATGCAGCGGTGGGTGAAATAGAAACCCTTTTCATGCAGATGCTGGTCTTCCAGTTTCTCACTCTGGCTTCTGGAGTTTGGTGTGTGTTCATTTCCACCGCGCCGCTCTGGTCCTTTAATATTTCAGCCTCATCGTCCGTTCGAAGAAAGGCTCACTCCTAAATGTCCAAAAAGATTTTCGTTTTTTAAAATTTCTCTCGGATTTGAGGCGATTTGAGGGCGATCTGTGCTTTTCCTGTACCTCAATTTTTTCTTCTGTTTTCACTTATACTCTTATTATCCTTCCTGCTATGTATCAGGTTCCCTTTTCCCATTCTGCTGAGGCTTTCAATGTCTATTTCAAATTTATATTTAATATCTGTTTAGGAATGTTGTTATAAATAAATTTTTAAAGATTATTAGCTAATACTTTTTGCAGTCTAGTGATGATTAGAGAAAAAAGTATTAATTATCTTTAATACTATGTATATTTGAAATAATATACTTGTTGAGATATATTTCCTAGTCTATCTCCTGTGTTGAAATGGTTTTTATTTTAATTGTAGGTCCACCAGAGCGTTCTCTTGTTGTTAATATATTTTAATGTTCCAGTAAAATGCAAACTTTTTTAAAGTTTCGCCATACATTCCTCTAGTATAGCTATTTCTTCATTCTTCTGTTCCTTCTGGCTTAAAACAAATTTTCACAGTTGTGCGCCGTCTCTAACTATAACAGAAAGGACCCCCGGCCCGAGTGTTATTACAACTGCGCTGTGTGTGTGGTGTATTGCGTGTCGCTGTTAAACCATTCTTTCTCACCAACATAAGCAAGAAGGAACCTAATGTCGCTAAAGAGCCCTCTTCTTTAAAAACAGTGCATGCCCGGTTATATTAACTTTTTGGTAACTCATGCTGAAAAAAAAAGCATTCCTTCTTTCCTTTTCTGTCTCTCTACTATACTTCCTTTTGTTAAGGATGACGGACTTAAAAAATAGGGTTCCAAGATTGTCCCCGTCCTGGTATGTATTTCACATTGAAACGAATATGGATTGATAACAGGTAAACACCACCTTAAAAGTTTCGTGAATTGAATGTTGTGGACACTGCTAAAAAAAATCAGCAAAGGATTGGTGAATCACTTGTCCACAATGAGAAGTGTTTCCCGTAAAGAAAAGGGGACGAAGTATTGTTGATCGACTTGGACCAAGCGAAGGCATTCACGTTTCAACGGTAGAAAATTTTTCTTTCAAGCTGTATATTTAACTTTATCTACTTACAAAAAGTTACTGGTAAGAAGCATATGTGGCGGGTGTGTCTGCCCGACTGTACTACTGTTTGACATCCGATTGCCTACCATTGCTAGCATCCTTTTCTTTGAACGAATTCTTGTGTGAGATCGGGTAAGGGCTAGGTATAGGTTTATTTGTCAGCTCTATTGTTCAAACTATGTATAAGCATGATTTCACATCTCTGCAAGTCCCTTTGTTATTTGATCCGGCTGATCCTTTTTTTGTTAAGTCGGTTAATGCGCGTGGTTAATAAGTTGATAATGGGGTATAAATATTTTCTGATTATATACCCGCACTGTGACATCATTGGTTCATTAACATCCTTCCTTAGTTTGTGGTCATTGGTTGCTTTTTCTCATTCTTTCTCTATATTCTTTGTGGTCAGGAGAACATTTGCCCTGTAGAGAAAGTGTGACCTAAAAAATTCCGAATGTTCCTCACATCCAATATTGAAAAACCATCCCATTTTTTTAAAGGGGTCTGGTCGTGCTGTCGCAAATGCCGTCGTTTTCTCATCAGTTTATCTAACAACCATGGAAGAGTGCTACCTACGTGTGTTCATCGATTTGTAGTAGGTATGCAATCAGAAGATCATCCATGAAAGTTGGATGATATGAGAGATTTTGTAATGGTTTCCAACTATTTCATCATCCTTCTGGTGAAGATATCTTGGAGCATTCTTTAAACCAAATGGGAGTACCTTTGAATACTCGTATGTCCTCCGGTGTACTAAAGGCTAACTAAGTTTCATAACTTCTGGTTTCACTGGTTTATTTGGTCGATATCCCTTGCTTAGATCTACTTTTGAAAAATACCGCGCCTTACTCAATGTAGAACAAACAACTGATTGGTGTCAGGTAATGGGGTCTAACCTGAGATTTCAGTGATATAATTTTAAGTTTCCTATAGTCAATGCATAAACCTGTGTTCACCACTAGGTCTTCCTTAATAACACCACACTTGAGCTGTAGGGAAATTCAGACTTTGAAATGATTTTCTCTTTTAAGAGATAGGTCAATCTCATCCTTGAGTGCTTGTCCTTTAGCATAAGGGTATAGGGTATGTCCGGCATACAAACTGGGGTAGGGTCAGTAATCGTCATGTCATACTCTAACAGATTAGTAACACCCCGGCTTATCTGTGAGTACCACAGCATGGATTTCTAAACACCTCCTGAACCTTTTTCCTCTGCTTCAAGAGTTAAATGTTCATACTCACATTAACCTGAGCATTAGCTTTCCGTAGTTGTTAGGGGGTATTCCATGGAGGGGAAATTGGGGGGGGCGGGTTCATCCTGCATTTCTGTTGCAATGGCCAGGGTCATGATATGTGCAACTTCTGATGCTTCCCTGTCATAATACTTTTTAAGAAGGGTTGACATGATACACCTTTCTCCTTTCCTTTCTTGTCAATCTTAATAGTTGGTCCTGGAAGTTTTTCCAATATGACGTAGGGTCCCTGCCATCCAATTTGGCAATTTATTATTGCTGCTGGGCAACAGTAACAGAACTTTTTTCTCCCCACCTCAAGTTCCCTATCTTTTGCTGTTTTATTGTAGTAAGCAGCCTGCTTCGTCCTGGCCTGTCTCAAGTTACCATTTGCCAGTTTCCAACTTGTTTTCAATCGAGATGTCAACTCGTTGACGTATTGGTATGAAGAAGTCACGGTTTCTTCTGCTTTTTCATCAGTCCATGTCCGCAACAATGCTTCCAGTGGACCTTTGATTGGTCGTCCAAACAATAATGTAGCTGGAGCCAATCCTGTGGAGTTATGTGGGACTTCCTTATATGCAAATAGTGCCAAGGGTAAGTATGTGTCCCAAGTTTCAGGTTTCTCACTAGCCAACTTTCCAAGGATTGAAATGAGCCTGCCATTGAACCGCTATACTTGACCATTCCCTTGGGCGTGATACAGGCTACAGTGATAATGTCTGGCTTGAAATAACCTGAATACTTCTTGTGTTAGCTTTCCCCTAAACTGAGAACCATTGTCAGTCAATATTTGATGTGGGAAACCTAATCGGGTGAATATTGTTAACAGTGCCTCTGCCACATAGTTTCGAAAACCAGCGATCACATTGCTACTGCCTCTCTCCACATAGAGCAAAGTATCGACCAAGGTTAAGATATATGCATTTCTCTTCTTGGTCCTACTGAGAGGTCCAACAATATCCACGGCAACACGTTCAAGGGGGTTCCCATAATGGGCATTTCTCCCAGTGTTGCTGGTGCAGTCCTATGTTTAGGAGCTACTCTTTGGCAATCTGGACAGGATCTCACATACCTCTTTATGTCCTCTGTGATCCCTGGCTAAAAGTAGTGACAGGCTATTCGTTGTCCCGTGGCCCCTATTCCCATATGTCCACTGAAGGGTATAGCATGTCCTAGCTTCATAACCTGCTCCCTGTATGATTTTGGCACTACAAGCTGTCCATGTCCTTTAGGTCCTGTTTCAGCTTTTCTATATAGTAGGCCATTTTTCATATATAAGTCTCCTTTCTCTTGAGGGTTATGGCTTTTAGGTAATTTGCCAAAGCAAGGCTTCAATGTAATGTCAGCAGTTTGAGCCTTTCTCATCTCTTCTGGATGAGTATTGATGATAGTGTACTCCTCTTTCTTAGAGCTTGCCCTGGTCTGGACTGTGGCCATCACTATGGGTCTTATAGGTTCTCCTAGAAAGGCATATCTACATCCCAGTATTAATAGGTAGATAGGGTTTGTCCATCACTGCTGCATTTGATCTCTCCTTCCACATAGCGATACATCTTATGTTGATTCGGGCATTATGGGGCAGTGTGTCATGGTTCTGCTCCCTTGGACTGGTCCTCTGGATTTTCACTGTTTCTGTGGTTATCTGTTCAGGACTCACCACAGAGAAGCAAGGAACACTACTGAGTCAACGTCCAAGCCTGTATCATATAAGCATAGTACTTGGGGAGCCATTCAAGGTCACTTCCTCACAGACAGGGGATGATGGGGTCCGTTCTGACTATCTGACAGGCCTTCCTGCAGCGTGATCCAGGAGGCAGCGTTTTTTTTCCGTCTGCATTCCGCAGTATTGTGGTTACTCATTTGGCAAGATTTACACCACTTTCCTTCCTTTCTTGAAGGTTTCTTATCTGATCCTAGAGGGTTTTTGTCTTTATAATCAGTTTTGTGTTTGTTCTTGTTGGAATTGTCCCTATGTTCATAGTTGGTAAAGTTTTGTAAAGGTTTGAAGTTCTCACCCTGCTTTTTCTTATTTCCTGATACTTCTGACTGAGCTGCTTGATATCTCTTAGCCATGGTTAAAATATGTTCCAATCTCTCAGCTCCTTGCTTCATAAGAAATTTTCTCATTTCTTGAGGCATGGATTCTCTCAGTTGTTCCATCATGACCATTTCTTTTATATCTTGACATTTTCCTAAGCTAATCCATTTTGTCAGATAAGTTTCCACTCTGTCAGAAAACTGTTGATCGTTTTCTAGTGGAAGTAGCTTAGCAGTTCGGAATCTCTTTCTATAAGATTCATAATTCTTTTCGTACCTGACCAATAAAGCTTGTTTTAAGATTTCATAATCTTCCTGGTCTTCTTTTGAGAGTTTTAAATAAACATCGTATAAAACTCCCCTCAGCCCCTGAGATAGCTTAAGGCTCCGTTTTTCCTTTTCCACTCCATAGGTAGAGGCCAGTCTCTCATATATATCCAGGTACAACTCAATTTCGTCCTCCTTCTCAATAAATGGATCCAGGTGAAAACTCATGGCTCCATTTGCCGTGGTACGGTTGGAGCTACTCTCAGAGTGAGGTGAGCTAGCACCATGATTGCTATCTGCTCCCTGGAGTTCAAGTTTCTTTAAACTTAACTCATGAGCTCTTTGTAACCTTCTTTCTTCAGCTTCAACTTCCAATCTTTTGGCTTCTCTTTCTGCTTCTAATTTCTTATCCTCTGCTTCCATTCTTTTGGCTTCTCTCTCTGCTTCCATTCTTTTGGCTTCTCTCTCTGCTTCAGCTTCCATTCTTTTAGTCTCTCTTTCAGCTTCAGCTTCCATTCTTTTAGTCTCTCTTTCAGCTTCAGCTTCCATTCTTTTAGTCTCTCTATCTAAATATTTATCCACTTCAGTTGTGATATTCGAATTAGAGTATCTACTGTCATACCCAAGTCTTTTCCTTGCTGCATAATCGCAGCTCTAAACTTCACCAATTCAGCCATGATGCTTACTTACCAGAGGGTATATAATTTTATCTTCACCAACCAACTAACTTAATTAAAATCAATTAATTACTTTGAACAAGACAAATCCTTAAAACCTTGTGAGCGTTTCCTATTTACTTCGTACTCAATGGTACTACTATTACGAAAAAATTTATAAGTTTTAGAATTTTCTCAAAAAAATTTATTTTTACAAACTATTTGTGGCTCAAGATAGATGAATACATAGATAGTGGCTCAGGATACAAAATAATATCCCGGACGAGCCCCCAATGTAGCGAAAGCTTTTCTTAGAATAATAATAGTGGTAGAGCAGAAGTAGAATCTCTCTCCAGAAAGTAGGAAGTTCCAGTGCCCGAGAAGTACACTGGTATCACAAATGAGTTACAGCTGTGAATACTCTGAGCTGGACAATAGATTTAGGCTTCAGAAGTATAAGTTGCTACTTTCGCTATAGTAACCCTATGTGATAATATAATTAAATTTGAAAAGGTAACTCAAAATTTAACAGTTAAAAATTTAACAAGTCAAATGAGTACAATTTCATAATTTATTATGTACATCTATATATTCTTGTAATGAAAAATTGGTGTTGGAAGATGGTAAAATGAATGATTATTTATAGTTACAAATTAAAATAATTAATAGAAAAGGTCTTGGATTTATCTTCCATTGAAATTACACAAAAGTTTGTCACAGTATCTCTTTGATATCTCTGGCTATCTAGTTCTCATCATAGACAGTCGTTTTAGAAACTGCTCACAGTGTTTGTTGGATGGATACACATAAAACTCATCTTATGTTAGCCACGTATGCTCGAGGTTCCTGAGACACACTTGAATACACAGACTGTCCTTCAGCCCGCCCTATAACTACGGGGGACTAAGGTGTTGAAGATTGGTTGACCTCTAGGCTTCAGTCAGCAGGATCAATGGTCTTCAAGTCTTTAGTTTCTCGATCAGGAATGATCATAAACATTGATCATAAAACCTGTAACAAGAGGTAATAGGTGGCCATGGTGTTCCAACAATCTCACCCCCACTACTGTTCATGATGCGACCATGTCTTCAGTGTTTGTATATAAATGAATGAATCATGGTGGTATGTTACAGAGATAGCATGATAAGATAATGTATACTGTGCAGAATTAACAAAATACATGAATAAATCACATGTTATGATACATGGGTACGATATAACCTTTGCCTTAAACTCATGGATGTCAAGTCACTTATGTACTTGCTGGTATGTCGTAAGCTTCCAGGCAAGAATTAGCCATGATATATTTGGCTAACCTATTAATGGTTATGCTTTCTGACAATGCCGGTGAAGGTTATCTCTGGTTAGCGTCATTCCCTTTTTATCATGTCTGATACAATCAAATCGTAAATAACATCTGAAATTAAATGATATTAGTCATACATATATCTTTAATAAACTTACATACCCTCTGTAGAAAACCGTTGTAGACTGTGGTAGTTTGACTGGCCACCACTGATACCAGTCTGAAATGAAATGTTGGGGCTACCACTGATACATCCATAGTGTGTGTTACATCCTATTGATAAATGTTGTGTGTAATGTCCAAACAGCACATACACATAGGAGTCATGGATCGTGGAAAACCTGGTGACGTTTTCTTCAACACATTTAATCACGCCACGATACGATCACCATAACATCGACAAAATACAGTTACAATAGATGAAATAATACCGGCAAGTTCTAAATGTTCACCCTGCATATGAACTAACAAATAGCACAGGTAAGTTCTCAATGTTCACCCTGCATACAAACTAAAGGCCTGTACTCCTCTCGGCCTCGACGTATCGTCAAGAACTTTAAGATGTTCATGGATCCAATCAGCGCTATCTCATCCTGTAGGCTACCAACACCGCAGCGCTACCAATATATGTTCCTGGATCCACTCAGTAGTAATATATATGGAATCCTTAGCGCTCTCCCTTTCTGTAGCCTGTAAAGATCACAGTGCTACTAATTTCCAATACTGATACATGTATGGCCTCCAAAAAACACCTGCTGTCATAGCAGTGTAAGAATGCAAAATATGTCCATGGATTCTATCCGTAATAATATTACATGTAGGGCCTCAAAACACCTGCTGTCATAGCAGTGTAAGAATGCAAAATATGTCCATGGATTCTATCATTAATAATAATACATGTAGGGCCTCAAAACACCTGCAGTCATAGCAGTGTAAGAAGCACTGTCCATGGAATATCATTAATAATAATACATGTCCATGGATCTATGTAAGAATGCAAAATATGTCCATGGATTCTATCCGTAATAATAATACATGTATGGCCTCAAAACAATCCACCAAGGCCTATAGAGCATCTCTTGAAATAATATACTCTCTATCTATATATATATATCTGCAGATAAATCACATATTAACCTAATGGATTCACACATAAATATCCATTAGTAATTCTGGTACAAACATATTCCCAGGTACACTCCGAAAAACATGGCCACTACATACTTTAACATGGCCACACCATTCTTCCCCGTACACACTCTGGGGACTCAATGTCACTCAAAAATTCTTACCCAGAACACCTCAGTCAAACGCCTGACCCGGGCAAGCTGGGCGAATATCGCTCACCTCAAAAAATCTTAAACAAATTCATCTCACACGGGACACGCCGTGAGATGTTAGCAGCGATTAACACGCTCTATTCTCGTACCTACGAGCAAACAATAGATTTATATTTTTAAATCAATTAACCGAGCGGGACAACCAAAATCCGGCTCGTTTGTACTAGACTTCTCACAATTAATTCCCTTGGGCTCGGAGTGAGGTAATTCAGCCTGCAACACCCTCTTAGGATTTATAAGCTCACGGTGAGACTGTATTGGCTTAATTTAATCTGCCCTGCATGCAGCGTGAAAATAGAACTTTTCTTGCAGATGCTGTCTTCCAGTTTCTCACTCTGGCATCTGGATGTGGAGTGTGTGATTTCCAACGCGCCGCTCTGTCCTTATATTTCAGTCTCTCGTCCGTACGAGAAAGCATCTCCTAAAGTCCAAAAAGATTTTCGTTTAATCTCTCGATTTGAGGCGATTTGAGGCGATCTGTGCTTTTCCTGTACTTGTTTTTTTCTTCTGTTCACTACACACTTATATCCTTCCTTCCTATGTATCATTTCCTTTTCCACATCTGAGGCTTTCATTCTATTCAATTTATATTTAAATCCGTGTAGGCATGTAGTTATAATAAATTTTTAAATATTATTAGCTAACTTTTAGCAGATATGAAGAAGGTGAAAAATATTAATTATCTTTAAAACTATTTATATTTGAATAATATCCGTTTGGATATTATTCCTAGTCTATCGCCTTTGTTGAATTGTTTTTGTTTAATTGTAGTCCAACCAGGCGTTCTCTTGTAGTTAATAATTTAATGTCCAGTAAATGCAAACTTTCAAAGTCCGCCATACATTCCTATATAGCTATTTCCTCATTCTTCAGTACCTTCTGGCTTAAACATATTTCAAATTTTTGGGCCGTCTCAAACTATAAAGAAAGACCCGCCGAGTGTTAGTACTGCGCTGTGTGTGTGTGTATGCGTGTCGCGTTAACCATTTTTTCCACAACAAAGCAAGAGGAACCAAATTTCGCTACAAGGATGACCGCAACTCAAGGTAGTTATGGCTGTAGGTTGGAACAAAGTTGTGCACTCCGGGCACTGAGATGCTCTCTCGAAATCGAAAGCAGAGCAACCAGTAGCATTAGAGACAGTATTATTATTGTTACCTTGATTATTAACACTTTGGGCCTCTTGTTGAGCAGAGTTCGCATGACGATACGATCTATTATTATTTGGAGATCTACCGTCGTATCGCGATCTGTCGCGACTATTATCTCTATTGGAAGCATTGTTATTTTCTCTATTGAAACTATTGTTCTGATTTGAACCCCAGTTTGTATTATCGCGACTCCTATTTCCCCTTTGATCAGAATATCTATTTGATGGGTTTTGCTGTCTCTGAGAAAAATTATTATAAGGTTGATAACCTCTATTGCAGTTACCCTTACGAAAATTTCCATAATTGTTGGAACTAAAATGTCGAGGACCGTCAAATTTACTCAAGTTCCTTGAAGAAGAATCATTACGTAATTGACCTCCTTGGTTTTGTCCAAAATTGCGATTATATCTACCACCAAAATTTCGATCAACACTTTGAGATCTACGTCGCCAATTATGATCATATGGTATTGCTGAAGCTACAGGTAAACCTTCTTCGACTTTAGAGTTGCTTACTGTTACATTTGGATGTGCCGTGACATATTGGCAACAGTATTGTTCCATATCTTTAAAATTTGGAGGTTTTCGCTCATATAGAAAGGAAAGAAAAGATTTATTCACTGACGACATAACTTTGTTACGAGGTAGTAAGTCCATAAGGGCTTCATATGTGTGTTCAGTTTTTGACAATTCAACCCAACGTGAAAACGTAAGACGAATAGTCGATATAAATTCCGAAAAAAAACTTTCCCTGTCTCTGGTAATAGAGACTTAAAGCGCAGGCGATAACCTTCTTCATCCAGTTGGTATTTTTTTAATAAGGCCGCTTAGACAGCATCATAGTTATACTTGTCAGAACCTTCCATCATACTTATAGAATTTAAAGCTTCACCGTTAAGTATGTTCATAAGTTGTGCAACATATTGTGTCTCGTCTATCTTATGAGATTCGCATGAAAGTTCAAATCTATTTAGATAGAATGAGATATCGTCGCTGGCAGGGTTGAAAGCAGGTAACGTAATATCATAAGGTTTAGCATTTCCCTTATTAGAAGTAGTTTGATTGTTTGCCTCATTTTGTAAATTACCTATATTCACTACCTTTATTTTCTCCAGCTCCATTGCTGCCAATTTTTGCTCGTGGAGTCTTTGGTTTTCTTCAGCTTGCATCTGAAGTTTCTTTTCTTCCAACTGCTGTTGACTTTCCTCTCTTCAGCCTCTCTTTCTAATTTACGTTTTTCAGCCTCCATTTGCATTTTTTTATTTTCAGAATCAACTTGGTGTTGATTTTTTCTCTCCTCAGCTTCCAGTTTCTGTTTTCTGTCTTCAGCCTCTAACTTTTGTTTTTCCATTTCCATTTAGAATTTTCTCTCCTCAGCTTCCATTTGCAT
Source organism: Oreohelix idahoensis (assembly GCA_024509875.1). Taxonomy (NCBI): domain Eukaryota; kingdom Metazoa; phylum Mollusca; class Gastropoda; order Stylommatophora; family Oreohelicidae; genus Oreohelix; species Oreohelix idahoensis. The sequence continues at coordinate 32,918 of JAMPIV010000335.1, read as the reverse complement.
TTGAATTCTTTTCTCTTCCATTTTCTGTCTCTTTTATATGGCCTTCTGCGCCTTGGCATATTCAGCAATAGCAAATTGTCTTACTTCCTCCTTAGTCATATCAAGGGATTTCCCTTGCTCAATGAAATAATCTAAAGTAGTCATTATGCTGGATTATATGAGATAAATATCTAGTGTAATAATTTATATTCGAGAAACTCACTTTATCTCAACTCAGTGGGTGACAAGTGTTTGCCAATGAACTTGTATAATTACCTTACTTATCAATAATATAATTAATTACCTATATACTTATTGTGCATAACAATACTGACAGTGTATAACAACATATACTGTACAGACAAGAATAACACAGACAAGATATAAGCACAAATAACCACGTTCGCGGGAATCAACTAAACAATAAAGAAAAAAAAAGCAGAAAATATTGCAAAACGTGCAACGATAGCTGCGAAAAGTTTACAATACAAATGACAAAACAGTGTATAAACGAATATAACTCAAAGATAGAAAGATGAGGAAGAGAATTACAAACAAATTAATCAAAAACTAAAGAACAGAGGAAAATGTAACGAAAACAACACTAAGGCATCTCGTCACAGCTAAACAATTATATCACGAAAGATCAAACACAGTGGACTAAAATACGTCAGCAATGAAAAAAAATCGCTGGAAATTTCCACTGCGGGAAATTCGCAATAGAGTCCCTAAAGAACGCTTACGTAGGCCCTCGGTAAAGTGGGATATATCCTTCAAAAGTCTCCACCCAACCTGCCCGCTGAAATATGAACACAAATAACATAGAAACATATAACATAAAACAAGGAATATAAATAGAGTAAGTTGAGAAGAAGGCTGAATATATACCAGACAGAGGCACAGTTTACAACAACAAACAGCCACTTATCTGCTAATGGAAAAAATCCTGTCCTCCGGAACAACAGCAAAGATGTCTAGTAAACACAGTCTGCATAAATCCATCAGCGATCCATACTGGAACTCCAGACATCAAGTGCCGACATCAGTAGTTAGCGCACAAGAGAAAAGACTGGAAACTGCAAGTCTTGACTTGGATCTCTGGTATAGCAAACTCCTTTTGCAAATGAACTTGTTCTGAATAGCTTGGACTGGTTACACTGTGCATCACTGTTCATAGCCCCATATTACTGGCGACCACTGATAAAGTGGGGTGTAGAAGCGTGTTGTGTTGTGGTTCTGGAAATCACTGTTGAAGTTAAAGTGTTGAAACCTCCGGGCCACACCAGGTACTTCCAGAAGAGTATAATGTTCTCTTCGAATTTGCCGCTTATAAAGATTCATCAGTTAACGTCGGGCTTACAGGCGGCCGACTAGGTGTGTGGGTGTGTATATGACAAAGGAAGCGAATGCCGTGTAGTATGAGAGTAAGTCAATAAACATTCACCAACACCGATGCACATACATGAGTAACGACTGTAATGTCTACACACTGTTTATTGTACGGGTACAAGCGACACATTGAACATGGACATCCTGGTAATACAGTACATGGGTACATCAAAACGATTCACTGACACTGGATACAGGTCAAAGCATGACATCATGGAAGTAAAGTACATATTCATTCCACCTTCTCTGGTGGTACAATACATAAGCCGTATGAAGGTCCTGGCTTCTATCAATATAACATTCTTCCACCTTCTCTGGCGATACAATAGATAAACCGTATCAAGGTCCTGGCTTCTAACAATATAATATTCTTCCACCTTCTCTGGCGATACAATAGATAAGCCGTATCAAATTCTGGGCTTTTAACGATATAATATTCTTCTTACCTCCTCTGCTCTGGTAATACAATATCAAAACACGTTGCACAATATAAATACAGGCCATCATATCCTAGGCCTAGAAATATCACAGGGGTACTCCAACATTTCTATCTCGCCACAAATATCTCCCCGAAATCACAGTTAGAAAAAAATGGCTGACCAGCCTGGTCAAAAGCCCAGAGCAAACTGTCACGAGATATCGCATATCAGTCCCGCTCAAAACAGTCACGCATGCGCCTATAATCGCGCAACGTGAACTACACTCATTCTCGAAAGTTCGAGAGAATTCTGGATCATATATTTTTTACACCAGTCAACGTAGATAACCAACGTTTGGCCTTACCTACAGTATTACAACGTGTAAACTCCCTTTGACTACAAAGTTATTTAAATCTGTCTTAACAGTGCGGTACTATAAAAGTCATTGAACTTGGCTGAGATGAGGACACAACGTTTTTAAACACAAGCTGCACAGAAGAGAGCGGCAAAACGTGTGCTGTCAAATACTTTGCCGCTCTATCTGCATAGCAGACCTTGATACCAATTAACAGCCTGTTACAGCTTATGTGTATTCCCTGAGGGTAAGAAAGAATATATATATATATATATATATATATATATATATATATATATATATATATATATATATATATATATATATATATATATATATATATATATATATATATAAAACTATGTAATTGTCCTGTGATTAATCCACTTGTGTGTAATGAAGTGTGTTGAATGTGTTAAGAAAGAAATTACAGGACGAGTGTGCTGCCGGTTTGAATGCAAGCATGTGTTGATTTTAGAGACGAAAGCCAGCTTTGGGAAATGTGTAGAATAATTGAGATTGATGGCAAAAATACGACTGTAAGTTTAATAATGCATTTGAATGAGTATTTCGTAAAGGAAAGACACACTGATCAGGAACATAAGAAAGGATGACAGGATTTGTTAACATGTATTAATCAAGGTGTCACTTAGTAGTTTGTATTAAACCAAATTATTGTATGGAAGCAGATCATGGACAGATGGATCTAACTTAGGATTTATAAATAAAGTATAATCACGTTGAACTGGCTGGGAGTGGTAGTGAGGTAAATTGTCAAGTCCAACTGTTAGCACAATGTCTGACACTGTTTGTTACGTCCATTGTTTTGTGTGGATAGAATAGTGCTGGACCATACAAGGGTTGTGATTATTTGTATTACAGGTTTTATCCTAAAACTACCAAGATTGTACGAGTCATCCACCTCTGTGGGACTCTGTGGTGCAAACGTTCTCAAGTTACATAGAACTAGTCACCCTGTTTTCCCCGGCCTGGAGATCCAGACATTGTGTGATCCTGGCTATAGTTGGATGCTTCTCATTTTACCAGATAAGTGGAAACACAACTCCACTGGTCAGTCTATCCAGAACTATTATCAAACAAATAAAATACAAATAATAAAAACAGTTTGAGTGATGACTCATGAAGGACTTCATTAAACTAGAATACATCACTTCACAGTCCAGCGAAAGTGAAAACTAAATGTGAAATAAATAATTAAGATTTTAAATATAACTTAATCAAATTGAAGTATGGTGGAAATGACATTCCATGTGTATTTATTTTTATTTTGTAAAAACCTTTGAAATTCTTTATCATTTTCCTAACCGAAAAGAGATACAGTGTATAATCAATAAATTGTAAATATATTTATGTAATCAGCCTTGCTTAATTATTTAATTTGAGTTAAGGTTCTGGTTGTTGGATATATTACATTTTTAATTAATTAAATAACCCCCTAGCAGAGTCAATAAAAATATAATAACCATCATTCAAGGGAGGTTCTTAAGAGGTAGCACTTAGACCTTCAGGAACAAACACTATCATCATACTTGAAGGTTTATACAGCTTGACAATACCTTTGATTGTCGATACATCCGTGCTCTTTTTCAGAGAAGGGGGTATTTCTTATAAGACCAGTCTCTTATCTGGCACTATCCTGGTATCATCTGGTACATCTTTTTGTCCAGGATATCTTAAAGTTTAATAACATCTGAACCTCTCGCGACAGTAATCAACAATAAACATATCTCAGTCAACGATAATGCCTTTATACTCACACTAAATACTAACTACATCATCACGCGAGAGAAAACTCAAATGAAGCACTTCTATCTTTGATGAAATAATATACACAACTCACTGGTCTAAATGACCACATTTGATCAGTATCTTAGAGGCCTAGCTGCTCTAAAGAACAAGCAGATATATATATATATATATATATATATATATATATATATATATATATATATATATATATATATATATATATATATATATATAATCTATTCCTACAGCTCTACACTAAACGTAATAGGCATACGCTCCTCACGGAGCTATAGGGTACGCAAATCTTTTTCTCACAATAATCACTGATATTTTTTTTTGTACGCCCGCTAATACTCGAGGCGAAATCTCAGGTTATTATTAATGTCTAACCTGACATTGATTTTACGTGAGTATCCCTTTTTCATGTACAGAGACAGGTGTCCCTCGCCATTCAGGCAGATACTCGCCGATTTCGGAAGTACCCATTAGAGCTGGGTCGGCTCAGGAGCCGCCAATCCCTGGTCGACGACACTCCTTCAAATGTACTCGCCAGGTCTCGAGTTAATCCAGTCCAAATCCAGGTCGACGAAAAATCCTCAAATGCCGTCGCCCGGGTTTGATCTTGCATCACCCGGTCGCCAGAGCGGTGTTGTAACCACTACGCTAGCGCGGCTCACTGATGTAAAATTAACCACACTTACGGCTCATAAGAATGCAATATAACTATTACTAAGCACTGCATAAATAATAAATCATAATGGTTATAAGTACACACTTGTACACAGCGCAATGCGACACTAGAATTCCTCTTATAAATGCACTTAATACTTTTTACATTTAACACAGTCTCGCAGTTGAAAATAGTGATGAGATATACGTGAAATTACACTAGAAAACACATACGTCGCAAATCAGCTTCTATCAAACTGTTATAGATAGACAAACTCTAAAAAGCAATAAATCCTTAACTTGAAACTTCTAATATTACTAAATTTAAAGTATTATAAAAAATGTACTCATATGCAAGCATACCTCTATGTCATTAGTTCTCTTAGCACAGACGCAACATATACGTTTCAAATCCTCTACCTCACTGGTCTGTCGTACCGAGGATGCATACCGCACATGAAGACGATCTGGCTTCTTTTCAGCTCTGACCCGACTCTCTCACTGTCTCAGTTTAAATCTACATCTTAACTCCTGTACCACTTGATAGCCACGTCAAAATGTCATGGAAAACTCCACCCATCACTCTAGGGAGCCAATCAGGAGTCCTATGCTCAGTTTGGATGACATGAGATCACATTTTAGTAAAGATTATCTTAATAGACGCCCACAATTCAAGTTCTGCCCACTGGTGGTTACATCTCACGACATCCGTTGCCCTACTCACACTTCTTACGGCTTCGTGCTCAAAAAGGTGTTTTCTTCTGGTTTCAGACAGCGCCGAGATGTCTAACAATCGAGGGCTGTCTCTCATTACATCTGCTGCGTCTCACACGTTTGTCTACTTCATGTATGGCAAAGGTGTGTTTAGTTTAAATCGACCATTCCAGTGTGAGAATGCCAGCATGAGCACAAATATACACCGTAGACAAGATCGACAACTGTTACTCAGTCAAAAATTACACCTTTCTGTCCACACGGTCACAGTACGAAGACATGGTAGTATTCTTTCCCATCCAGCATTAAACAAACAAACAAATAAACAAGCACAATATAAAGTCATTGTCGCATCTGTGCTATATTTACACCAATCGATGTGCCCATTGCAATCTGGAACATACACAAACATCATAACAGCAATACATCCAAAGTTGGAGGAACAGACAAAACAAATATAAGAATGTCTCTTTAGTCCTAGTGTATGGCTCTGTAACATCAAGGACAACAAAAATGACAACCAAAAAGATACAGACACTCACAAGATCACTATCCTGGTAGGTTCAACCAAGCTGGACTGGTCTGTGTGGGTAGGGGTCAGACAAAAGCTGGTACCCTGGTCCTCCAGGATGGGGGTTTTAGCATAGGGCTGACACCCCTGTCTATGTAAAAAAATAAGGAAGTTACGGAAACAACATCAAATGAACAAACTTTGCTGCGGGATGGACATTCGGAGTCTGTGGCTCGTATGACTGTCAGTGGTGAAAGCCGTAAGGAAGCCACTGACATGAAAACGGATGTCCTGACCGCAAAACAGGATACAAGAATAGAATTTTGGAATGTCAGGACAATGTACGAGACAGGTAAACTAAGACAGGTCACGGCAGAAATGAGAAACTATAGGTTACACATCCTGGGGATAAGCGAGAGCAGATGGACAGGGGCAGGAAAAGTTAAAACAGCAACAGGAGAAACAGTACTTTACTCTGGAAGAGAGGATGCACAGCACAGTGAAGGCGTAGCCATTATTCTACAGAAAGGGATAGAAAGGACATTACTGGAATGGAAACCCATCAACAACAGACTGATACGATTGAGATTGAGAGGGAGATTCACCAACACTACAATAATACAATGCTACGCACCAACGAATGATAGCGATGAGGAGGTCAAGGATGAATTCTATCAACAACTGCAGAAAGAAATGGAGGACACACCTAGACATGATCTTGTTATAGTAATGGGAGACCTCAATGCGAAAGTTGGTACACACAATACATATAATGAAAGAACAATGGGGAAATGCGGTAGCGGAATAGCAAACGAAAATGGGGATAAGCTAATAAGTTTCTGTAGCATTAACAACCTGGTCATTGGAGGAACACTTTTCCCACATAAGGAAATTCACAAGTTAACATGGGAATCACCAAATGGTCGGGACAGAAACCAGATAGACCACATCATGGTTAACGGTAGATGGAGACATGCATTACAAGATGTGAAGGTAAGAAGAGGTGCAGATGTGGGAAGCGATCACCATTTAGTAGTAGCAAAACTGAAAGTGAAACTAAGAAGGGCTGGACCAACTGTAACTACACAGAAAAGGTTTGACATCAGCAAATTGAAGGACCCCCTTACCAGAAAAGCTTTTGCGGCCGACATTAAGAAACGATATCAATTTGCCAAAAGCCAGGAAAAGACATTGACTGATGATATAGACCAGAATTTCAACACCATTTCAACAATATATAAGGAAAGCAGCAAATCATGCTTAGGATTCCAGGAAAGGAAGAAGCAAGACTGGATAACACCAGAAACACTAAACACCATAAAAGATGAGAAAGGAAATGAAAAGAAAGAAAACAGAAGCGAAGTCCCCCAGGTTAAAGCAACTATATAGCGAACAGTACAGTCAACTGGACAGGGAAGTTAAACGCCAAACCCGAGCCAACAAAAGGAATTTCCTAGACGATCTTGCAAAACAGGCAGAAGAGGCAGCACTGAGAAATGAACAAAGCACAGTATACAAAATAACTAAATTCATCAGCGGAAAAAAAGGTGCAAACAATATTACATTAGTAAGAGATAAGCAAGGAAATCTCATCAAGACAGCAGAGGGACAGGAAACAAGATGGGCAGAGCACTTCAGAGAAACTCTGAACAAGGAAATACCAGAGACACAATTGAATGTTCCTGAGACTGAAAACGATCTAGATGTGAATACAGACATTCCACGAAAAGAAGAAATCATCACAGCAATCAAAGGGTTAAAGAACGGTAAAGCTCCGGGCCATGATAACTTAAATGCAGAGCTATTTAAGACAGACCCTGAGCTAGCAGCAGAACTATTTGAACCACTATTTGCACAAGTGTGGAAAACGGGGACAACACCATCAGAGTGGAACAAAGGAATAATTGTCAAATTGCCCAAGAAGGGAGATCTTTCAGACTGCAATAATTGGAGAGGAATCACTCTTCTCTCAGTTCCCAGCAAAAATACTAGGCAGGATAATTATACAGAGAATTTCAAAGGCAGTAGGTACTACAAACTGAGGAAAGAACAAGCAGGGATTTAGAAAGAACAGAAGATGTGTAGACCATATATTCACTCTCAGGAACATTATAGAGCAGTGCTCAGAATGGCAAAGACAGCTTTACATAAATTTTGTTGATTTTGAAAAGGCTTTTGACAGCATACATAGGGACAGTTTATGGAAAATACTGAGGGCTTATGGAATTCCAAGCTGCATAGTGTCAATCATAAAAAGCCTCTATGCCAACTTTACGTGTAGTGTTGGGCAGAGCAACCTAACCTTCGAGGTGAAGACAGGAGTACGACAGGGATGCCCCTTATCAACCACTCTATTTTTAACAGTCATAGACTGGGTGATGCGCTAGACAACAGAGGGCAGTCCAAGAGGAATAAGATGGACTACATTTTCAACATTGGAAGATCTGGAATATGCAGATGACATTGCACTGCTGGCACATTCACATCAACACATCCAGGAAAAAACGGATAGACTTAATACATTTAGCCAGCAGGTGGGCTTGAACATCAATTTAAAGAAGTCTGAGGTCATGACGCTCAATGTGAGCAACCCTGAGCCCATATCAGTAAGGAATCAGCAACTGGTACAGACAGATACCTTCACATACCTAGGAAGCATAGTAACACCAGACGGTGGGGCAGGCAAAGACATCAACATCAGAATGAATAAGGCAAGAACAGCCTTCTTTAGCCTAAATAACATCTGGAGGTCCTCCCAATACAGCACAAGCACAAAATTAAGATTATACCAGAGTTGCGTGCTTTCTTTGCTTCTCTATGGTGCGGAATGCTGGAGAGTCACAGAGAAGGAAATGTCAAAATTGTCCTCTTTTCACACAACATGCCTAAGAAAAATTCACCGAATCTTTTGGCCGAATACCATCACCAACCAAGATCTGCTTACTCGTAGCAAGCAAGAGGACATGCATACCATCATAGCTGGCAGACGCTGGAGCTGGGTTGGTCATGTCCTCAGAAGAGACCCCGATGCCATCACAAGAACAGCTATGCTTTGGACCCCTGAAGGAAAGCGAAAGAGAGGCCGACCAAAAACAACTTGGCGGAGGACTGTGGAGGCTGAGATGCAAAAGAATGAACCAGAGTTGGGGCACTGTACGAAGGATGGCCACCGACCGTGCAAAGTGGAATCAATTTGTTGTTGCCCTACAAGACGCCACTAGGCGTGATGGCCACTGACTGCTTTGACGGTCGGTGGTTAAGGATCGAAGAAGAAGAAGACAAGATCACTAACAAAAAACTTATGACAAGAACACTAACAGAGAACTTATGACAAGATGACTTACAGAGAACTTATGACAATCACAAAATGGTGTAATATTACTTGATGAGAAAGACATATCAAACAGATGGGCAGAATACTTAAAAGAATTATTCGAGGACAACAGAGGTAAAAAACCATCACCAGATTCTAATGAAGGCCCAAACATTCTCAGATCAGAAGTAGAGAATGCCATTCATATGATACAAAAAGGAAATTCAGCAGGCATGGATAACATAAAAATTGAAATGATAGAAGCTCTGGAGAGCTGTGGTATAGATACAATCACAGAAATATGCAACGATATATACAATACAGGATATATACCACACGACATGAAGACATCAAAACCAAATGCAACAGAACGTTCAGACTTCAGAACAATCAGCCTGATGAGTCATGCAATTAAGATACTTCTTAAAATCATACAGGAAAGAATAAAAAGTAAAGTAGACAGCGAAATCCAAGAAGAACAGTTTGGCTTTAGACGGAGCAGTGGAACAAGAGAGGCAATATTTTGCCTAAGAATATTAGCAGAAAAATATACAGAGGTCCAAAAAGTATGTATATGTGCTTCATTGACTATAAGAAGGCTTTTGACAGAGTCCATCATGAGAAAATAATTGAATGCCTCAAAGACATAGGTATTGATAGAAAAGATATAAGAATACTCAGTAACTTTTATTGGGAGCAAACTGCCACAGTAAGATCGGGAAGGAATTATTCACCATACATAGACATAAAAAGAGGTGTCAGACAAGGTTGTGTGCTGTCCCCCTGCCTATTTGATTTATACACCGGAAAAATTTTTAAACAGATACAAGAAATACCAGGACTGAACATCAGTGGAAGGTCAATAAACAACCTTAGATATGCAGATGATACCGTGTTGTTAGCTGAAAGCGAACAGGAGTTACAAGAACTAGTGAAGCAAGTGAACAGTATAAGTCATGAATATTGAGAAGACAAAAACTATGATAATTAGCAAAACAGACGATAAACCCACATTAAAGATAAGCGTAAGTGGGAAAATCCTGGAACAAGTCAAGAGCTACGTATATCTTGGTCATATAATAACAGAAGATGGCAGATGTGAAACAGAAATCAAGAAGAGAATAGGATGGCCAAAGCTACATTCAACAACATGAAACATATACTGACATCCAAACAGTTATCTCACAAATTAAAATTGAGAATCATAAAGTGTTATATATATTCTGCATTTCTGTATGGTGCAGAAACATGGACGATACATAAGCATTTGGAAGAAAGAATTGAGGCTCTTGAAATGTGGATATATAGAAGAATGGGGCGTATCTCATGGAAAGAGATGAAAACAAATAAGGAGGTCCTAGAAAATCTAGGTATGAAAAGAGAACTAATGAGGGAGGTCAAAGTTCGGCAGCTAAAATACTTTAGCCACATAAAAAGGCATAACACCTTGCAGAAGACCATAACAGAAGGGGGAATTGAAGGCAAACGTGCAAGGGGAAGACAGCGCTATAAAGTGGGATGATAACATCAAGAGATGGACAGGAAAGAGTCTATCAGAGTGCACCACCAAGACAAGAGACAGAAGACGTTGGCGATCCATTACAGCCAACCTTCGTTGTGGAGATGGCAACTGATGATGATGATGACAAGATCACTAACAGAGAACTTATGACAAGATCACTAAAAGAGAACTTATGACAAGATCACTAACAGAGAACTTATGACAAGATCAATAAACAGAGAAATTATCACAAGATCACTAACAGAGAACTTATGACAAGATCACTAACAGAGAACATGACAAGATCACTAACAAAGAACTTATGACAAGATCACTAATAGAGAACTTATGACAAGAATACTAACAGAGAACGTATGACAAGATCACTAACAGAGAACTTATGACAAGATCACTAACAGAGAACTTATGACAAGATCACTAACAGAGAACTTATGACAAGATCACTAACACAGAACGTATGACAAGATCACTAACAGAGACCTTATGACAAGATCACTAACAGAGAACCTATGACAAGATCACTTACAGAGAACTTATGTCAAGATCACTAACAGAGAACTTATGACAAGATCCAGACAAATACAAGTGTCCCACTTCTGGAATCACCGGAGTAAGAGAAATAGAGGAAGACAAAAACAACAGACGGAGAAGAGAACTGGAGACAGACGAGTAATGTATAAAGATGAGACGAATTGATGGCACAAGACACGAAGGCTTGGCGTAGTTTTATTGAGCACCGTGTACACCCCGTGAAGCTAAAAGGTATGACTAAAAATAATTTCTAGGCACGTGGTTATATGAGAGTCAAAATGTGTGCTTGCTCAGTTTAGAAGGATTGAAATAGTTTGACATGATCATCAATGTGGAACTGATGGAAACAATTAGAGAAACGCTCGTGGAGCAATGCCGTAGGGATGGAGCATAGGCGACATTATGAGTGTTAGACAACGACAATTTTGTATTTTTGTTAATTGTTTAATTTAATTACAATTGTTAATGACGTGACTGTACTTTAGTGATTGTAAGAAGGGACGAGGTTAGGACGGTGCAGTTTGATTACTGAATTGCGTACTATGTCAAAAGTATTTAATGATTTGTTTGAAATTACTGGCTGCACCAATGCACGTCAGCAGAGATTTTAGTAATAGATAGGGAAGTCCCATGACGTTAAGAATGGTTCTCAAAATACTAGCAAAGTAATAGAGAAACTCCTTCAATAAGCTAGTGATTACTAACTACAATGACTGAGAACCATTCCAATGAACTTAAATCATAAACTAGTATAGTCGGCAGAATTTAATAAAATAGTATATCTTTCAACACGTACAAAATGGCGCGACAATTGGACAGCAAAAATGTAAATCAAAAGCAGTAAGCTAATGATATAGGAGTAGACGGTGGGCAAGACTTTGACCAAAGCGGTCATAGATGCTTTGGGTATTAGCTGTTTAGACCAGTGGTTCTCAAAGTGGGCGGTACCGCCCCACTGGGGGCTATGTAAGGGTCCAAGGGGGCGATACGGAAAAAATGGGCCAGAGGGGGGCGTTCAGTAGTAAACAGTGGGCGTTTAGTAGTAAGGGGGGTTCAGGATTTGACAAGCTAAATTCAGTACGTGCGACGGAGAAAGGAATTGTGGATTTGAGAGACAGCTTCAGTGAAGCGGGGACGATGTGGATGGTTGTATTACTAGGATCATTAAGCAAGGCATAGTTTCGTCTATGCGTGTCGTTCTGAGCTCAGGTAACCATCGCTGACCATAAACGGTAATCGGGAACTGCTAGGAAAGGGGGTTAAACAAACACCTATTGTCCATTCGTTCACTCCTGAAGGAAAAGAAATGATCCGTGCTGATGGCATGGACGAAATTAGATACTTGCTGGTGATTCAGAAAGTACCAACTTTGCTTTGTTGAATTTATTGTCTCAGTATTTGCGGGGGCTAGTGGTAATAAGATATTCGCAGATTGGTAATAAATAAGATGAAAGGTTCAAGGCAGAAAGTTTTTAAAGGCACATGGCATTATAAATCAGTCTTTGATCCTCTGAACCGGCTTTCCTACCTTACATTCAGACTTTCATAAATCGACTGGCGCGATGAACGTTTCCCGTCTATTTCAACTTTGCGCTGGTGATAAACGCCTTTTTTTCTTGTGGTAATAGTGATAAAGGCTGTTATACTTGGATGCTGTATACTGTGTTTTATCAGTGTACGTTGTAAAGATGTACTGGGACTGAATAGTCAACTCCAACAACCGAGCACAGTGTCAGGTGTACAGGTCATCTTGCTCCAAACGTCTTGAGGACTCAACAAGGATGTAATGTGTATCATGAGTGGTAGAGTGACTGTTAATACGCGAATGTGTGAACTGTTCTGTAGAGTTGACTGGAAGTACAAATACTCACTCATACGTATCAGAAGTTAAAGATACAGACTACTGTGAACATTTCAACAGTTTAGTGGGACGCACACACTTGACAGAACGGGTACAGTTGCAGGAACACAGTTCCACATCAATAGCATATTGTTGACCCACGGTGTACAATAATAAATTGGCATTCATGTTGAGGAAAATCACAATGGAACATCAGTATACAAACGTTCAGGGTTCCATATCTCATATAAATGATCATCAGGCCTTACTGACTGATCATGTCAGTTAATATATAATGTTTAACAAATCTTCATCAGGCCTTACTGACTATTCATGTCAGTTAATCAATAATGTTTACGGTGACTCCTGGACAGAACCTCCTTTAGCATAAGTGTAGCTTGCACCCTAGCGGAGATGTCTTTAAATAGCATTCAGCAAATATCTTCTGAGCGAATGTTAAATCACCCATAATAGATTTTCCTTTCATAAGTGTGATCTCTTGATCATCATCGGATAATAAGGGCATCCCTGTTCTCAGATAGATGACTGACAATAGGCAGGATTCCAAGATGGCTCCTGGTCCTGTAAACATCGCTCACCATAACAATGCACGACTAAGCTTCAATAAAGATTCAATTCATGAATATCAAAGTTTCCACAAGCATCAGCATAATCTGTCCTCATAATTGCTGTATAGAAACATAATCAGTGCTGCTAGATAATATGTCGTTCTGACATACTGACATAGGTAGATTCATGTAAACGCCTGCCCATGGAATGAACGAAGTCAGCAAAAGTACGTTTACCTTGACATAAGAATACACTAGCAAGCACAAACGCTCTCCCGGCGTTATAGAATCACCACTGGGGAACTCATAGACCAAACAATCCTGGAAGAAACTATCTTCGTCCCCATGATAAATTGAAGAGATCACAAACTCTTGGGCATGTCTAAGACATGACTTTCCGCCATGGGCTTTCACATCACCGAAGGACTCTCTAACGTATCTTCATCCGCCGAAAAGCACCTGACCCCTAAAGTACAGTACAAGAAAAATAGTTCCACTTAAACATACTAAGATATCAAGATATAAGACATACTCGTCCTACATAGACAAGAACTACACATAGATTCGGGCCATAGACATTCTGAAGCAAGAACAATCTATTCCTAACCAAACACAGAATAGATCAAAGCAAGTCTAGATTCCTCCAACAAGTTCGACTTTCAGGAACGATACAAGGAGCGATAACTCACAGAATGAATACCCATCGCCTAATCTGAGTTCTGTCCCTTAAGACCGAAAAACGTGCATTCAAAGACAAATATATTTTTATCAGACAAATAAATACATTTTCCATATGTATTCGTAATCCGTGCCACCAAAGAATATGTGCGCAACACCTGGCTATGAGCAAAACCAACAAACTTTCTCAGCTTTTCTTGTGAACAGTGGTTTCAAATAAGCGTGTACCGGGTATCAAACAATGTCATCCTGTCGACAAGGTAAGTTTTCTTACTTACATTTTTTGTTTGTTTGCACAGAGCTAGCATCAGTTTTACTAACATTAATTATTAATTAAGCAGATAAATTTTGATACAGATTTGCCGTATATTGAATATTTCTGTTCAATCCATTATATTACATCCTTTTAATTTGTTACCGGGATCTCCACACTGTGTAGTTAGGCTACTGTCTCTTACTTACTTACGTAGTCGTTCCCCTTCTACCGTGAGGTGTAGAATAACTATTATTATACTTTATGAAATGATTATTGGGTTACTTTAGTGTTGGTGTGGCTGCTGCTAATTGTGTGTTTTTTTTCTGATTGTTGTATTTTTCTAATTTATTTATGGCTGTGGTTAAACAAACTTTATAAAATAGAAGAGTAAACTGGTAAGAACATCTATGTCAACATTTTTGTAAAGCCACTTTTAAATCAGCTTTTGCTGTTTACTCGACGAATATTTTTCTATCTGCAAAATTGTAAAATCAATTCTTTGTTCCAGAATTCAGAACAAATATAGCAAAAGCAGAACAAACCAAAAAGAATTGCAGACAATACAGCGTGGAATATCTGAAATATGAATTTATTCCAGCACTAAATAACCAACAACTGCCAATGTGTCTATTATGTGAGAGGGCTTTTTTAAATGAGGCGATGAAACCTTCCAGACTACTTGAACATTTGAAAAAAAATTCACCCAGATAAAACAGATAACAGTTTGACATATTTTCAGTCACTTCGTGAAAACTTTCAGAAACGTAAAGCAGTCCGTGACATGTTTGTCAACACTTCACAACAAAGCTGCGATGGTTTGCGAGCTTCATACAAAATTTCATTGCTGATAGCTAAATCTGGAAAGCCTCATACAATCGCAGAAAATTTGATTTTGCCAGCTATAAGGGAGTTTGTGAGTACAGTTATGCATAAGTCACCTGAACAAAAAATTAAAACAATTCCGCTCAGCAATACCTCTGTTCAAAGAAGAATAGATGAAATGGCTGAGAATGTTGAAAATACATTGTGCAACATACTTAAAACAACAGAATTTGCATTGCAGTTGGATGAGTCAACTTTCCCTAGCAACGAATCTTTGCTTCTTGCCTATGTTCGCTTCGTAAAAGATGAAAGCTTGGTTCAAGAGTTGTTATTTGCTAAGCAAATAGTAACTGATACAAAAGGAGAGTCAATATTTCGTGTAGAAGAGAAATTTTTCAAAGAGAAGGACATTCTGCGTACTAACATTCTTGCTTGTGCAACAGATGGGGCACAATCAATGATAGGTTGTTACCGTGGGTTTATCGGTTTCTTAAAAGAAGCTGTACATGGTATATTTTCAATACACTGTGTAATTCACAGACAACATCTTGTCGCAAAAAATCTAAGTGATCGGCTTCACAAACCATTAAATACTTGTATCACAGCGATTAACAAAATTAAGTCCCATGCTCTCAATTCTCGACTATTTCGAGAGCTTTGTACTGAGAATGATGAACAGTTTGAACGTTTGCTGTTGCACACAGAAGTCAGGTGGCTCTCAAAAGGAAATTGTCTGAGACGCTTTATGCTCTTTTTGAAACTGTGGTAGAATTCTTCAAAGACTCGCATGCTTCGCTCAGTACAGAACTAACGAATACCAGGCATGACATTACATATTTGTCAGATTTATTCACAAAGTTTAACGAAATAAATCTACAACTGCAAGGAAATGATATTAATCTTATAAAAGTCAAATCTGTCGTCTCCACGTTTCTGGCCAAATTAACGCTATTCAAACGTAATATTGACCGTCGCGAGTTAATCCACTTTCCCAGCCTCTTAAAGTTGGAAGAGAAAGACAAAATACCAGAGGATAATCTTCAAGTATATTGTGCACATCTAGATATGCTGCAGAAAGACATGTCTCAGAGGTTTCAGGATCTTCTTTTGATCACGATTCCAGACTGGATAATAAATCCATTCCTGGACGCGTGCAGTGAGGAACTAGGAAGGGTGGAAGAGGAAATGATATCGCTACAAAATGACGTTGAGCTTAAGCCAATGTTCAAGAAATTATATCACGACTTTTAGTTGCAGAAAGAAATCTCTGAACGCTACCCTGCAGTGTGGGGAAAGGTTAAGATGTTCTGTATTGCCTTTCAAACATCGTATTTAGTAGAGCGTGGTTTCAGCGCGGTTGTCCAACTTCTTTCGAAGCAGAGAAACAGACTGCAGATTACTGAACGTGGGGATCTGAGACTCCTTTTAAGTAACTTTCAGCCTGATGTTGAGAAGCTGATATCACTACACCAGGCACATCCATCTCACTGAAGTTAAAAATGAAGAAAGTTTGTTACCAATTTATTATCGCATACTGCTTTTTGTTTTACAGCATTAAGTAATTAAGTTTTTCGTTTTAAATTAAGTTAATAAATAAGCGTATTCGTAGCTTTATATTAGAATATGATAAATTGAGCAATTAGTTGTTACTGTAATAGTTGCTTCTATTTTTCACTCTTTACATTTTTTAATGTAATGTGGGGAAATGCAGGGGAGGGGGGGGGGGGGGGGGGGGGGGGGGGGGGCGGGGTGGGGGGGGGGGGTGGGGGGGGGGGGGGCGGGGGGGGGCGCGGGGGACATGCCCTGGGAGCCAAGGGGGCGGTGACCCAAAAAAGTTTGGGAAACACTGGTTTAGACCACCAAGCTTACACAATTTTAGAGAGAGCATCCAGAAAGTTTGATAATGTGAAGTCTGAGAACTTACCTAGAAGGCTTGGATGTTCTAGATTAATCTTGTAGAAACGCTAAGTGCCGGCTATGGCTTAATCCTCTGCCTTACAAACACTGCAAGGCTCCAAACTTGGAAACTCCTGAATAAAAAAAACAAGTAGCAGACATAACTTGTCTGTGCATGTTTGTTTGTGTGTGTAACACACACAGACTAACTGCCAGCTGTTTTATATCTTGGCCTCAGCACAAAACTGTTCGTATATGAACTAGGTATTTCTGTTGTATATGACCTAGTTATTTCTGTCATAATTCTACCTGCTATCACGTGTACAAATGAGTGACTTTGGAGAGCCGTTAATACGGACGCTAAGTAAGTCATCTGTCTGACTAAATTTGCAGTTAACAGAATTTGTAAAAGCTGCCAGTTAAGGACTGTAAGTAAGTCATCTGTGTGACTACATTTTCAGTTAACAGACATTGCAAGAGACTGATATCTTTATAAAAATTAACCTACAATAAGTGGAGGACTGATAAAATGGTGACTTCAATACCCTTTAGCTCCCCAAGGAGCATAGGCCTTCAACAAACACATGCCAAGTCCTCCATATGGCATGCGCTCAAGGTCTTTCCATGTTTTCCTCATCTTTTTCACTTCTATATCTAGCTCTCTTCTCCATGTGTTTTTTGGTCTACCTCTGTCTCTCTTTCCCTGGGGGTTCCAGAACAAGGACTGCCTTGTAATGCTATCAACAGGTTTCCTCAATGTGTGTCCTTTCCATCACCAGCGTCTTCTTCTCAGGTCTTGTTCCACTGGCACTTGTCTGGCTCTTATCAGTTCCACATTTGTGACTTTGTCATACCATTTCAATCATATTCTTTGCAAGCACCCATTTATGAAAGTTTGTAGCCTTTTGATTGTTGTTTTTATTGTTCTCCATGTCTCAGAGCCATACAATAGGACAGACTTGACATTTGAGTTGAAGATTCTTATATTTGTGTTGAACTTGATTTCTCTTGATCTCCATATGTTTCCCAATGCAATGAAAGCTCCTCTTACTTTTTGTATTTTTATTTTGATATCATAGTCTGTACCTCCAACTTTGTCGAAATTGTTGCCAAGATATGTGTACGATTCTACATCTTTTAGTGGTGTTTCTTCAAGTTCAAACTAGTTATCTCATTATCAAAATGGTGACAGTCTCAACACATTTACTAGGAGCAGTAAGACTAACCTACACCAAGTGGTCGACTGATGAAAAGGTGACAGTCTCAACATATTTACTAGCAGCAGCAGGAAAATAACCTACACCAAGTTATGGACTGATAAAATGGTGACAGTCTCAACATATTTACTAGCAGCAGCAGGAAAATAACCTACACCAAGTTATGGACTGATAAAATAGTGACAGTCTCAACATATTTACTAGCGGAAGCAGGAAAATAAGATACACACGTTATGGACTGATAAAATGGTGACAGTCTCAACATATTTACTAGCAGCAGCAGAAAAATAACCTACACCAAGTTATGGACTGATAAAATGGTGACAGTCTCAACATATTTACTAGCAGCAGCAGGAAAATAACCTACACCAAGTTATGGACTGATAAAATGGTGACAGTCTCAACATATTTACTAGCAGCAGCAGGAAAATAACCTACACCAAGTTATGGACTGATAAAATGGTGACAGTCTCAACATATTTACTAGCACAGCAGGAAATAACCTACACCAAGTTACTAAAATGGTGACAATCTCAACATATTTACTAGCAGCAGCAGGAAAATAACCTACACCAAGTTATGGACTGATTGGTGACAGTCCTATTTACTAGCAACAGCAGCAGGAAAATAACATTCTCTTTTTTCCTTCTGATACATAATTCCAAGTAACAAGTCAAATGTCTTTCATATTTGGACATGCATCTTAATATAACTGATAGACCTTGAGTCTAGTTTGAACGAGGTATGTCTTGACAAAAACGATCCAAAACTTTTGTTTTTACTATTTTTCCTTCAATCTTTACTGTTTTATTATTACCACCATTATTATCATCATGATCATCAGCATCATTATCATTAAAATCATCACTGTCTTCACCTTCATGGTCATCAATGCCATAATTTTGGGTTCTTTATCATCGAAACAATTGACTATGCTCATTACTATCATCATAATAAACACACAAACATAATTACTGCCATAATTATCAACCTGACCTTAACCATAATTTTCATCATCATTACAGAGTATTCTTAGCCACATAATCACGATCATTATCAGCATTATCACAGTTATCTCTCCTGTTATCTTTGTTCTTGGTAACCATGTTTATGTTAATTATCTTGCTGGTAGCCATTACCTTATTGACTGGGGCTTCAGGTACATCATTACCATCTTGAGCTGTCTTTGGATTGAATGACTTTGGATTTGATGTCTTTGGATTGGATGGAGCAGTGCCGTGGGGAAGAACTTGTCCTGAAAGTAATAAAATAATGGAAATCTGTTCAGCTTTTTGACATGGAGAAGAGAACAGGAGACATGGAGAAGAGAACAGGAGACAGGGTGAAGAGAACAGGAGACAGGGAGAAGAAAACAGGAGACGGAGAAGGGAACAGGAGACAGGGAGAAGGGAACAGGAGACAGGGAGAAGGGAACAGGAGACAGGGAGAAGAGAACAGGAGACAGGGAGAAGAGAACAGGAGACGGAGAAGGGAACAGGAGACAGGGAGAATGGAATAGGAGACAGGAAGAAGGGAATAGGAGACAGGGAGAAGGGAACAGGAGACAGGGAGAAGAGAACAGGAGACAGGGAGAAGAGAATAGGAGACAGGGAGAAGGGAACAGGAGACAGGGAGAAGGGAACAAGAGACAGGGAGAAGGGAACAGGAGACAGGAAGAAGGGAACAGGAGACAGGGAGAAGGAACAGGAGACAGGGAGAAGAGAACATGAGACAGGGAGAAGGGAACAGTAGACAGGGAGAAGAGAACAGGAGACAGGGAGAAGAGAACAGGAGACAAGGAGAAGAGAACAGGAGACAGGGAGAAGGGAACAGGAGACAGGGAGAAGAGAACAGGAGACAGGGAGAAGGGAATAGGAGACAGGGAGAAGGGAATAGGAGACAGGGAGAAGAGAACAGGAGACAGGGAGAAGGGAACAGGAGACAGGGAGAAGGAACAGGAGACAGGGAGAAGAGAACATGAGACAGGGAGAAGGGAACAGGAGACAGGGAGAAGAGAACAGGAGACAGGGAGAAGGGAACAGGAGACAGGGAGAAGAGAACAGGAGACAGGGAGAAGAAAACAGGAGACAAGGAGAAGGGAACAGGAGACATGGTGAAGAGAACAGGAGACAGGGAGAAGAGAACAGGAGACAGGGAGAAGAGAACAGGAGACAGGGAGAAGAGAACTGGAGAGAGGGAGAAAAGAACTGGAGAATTGGAGAAGAGAGCTTGAGACATGGAGAAGAGACTGAGGATATGGAGAAGGAGACATGGAGAAGAGAACTAGATACACGGAGAAGAGAAATATAGACTTGGAAATCACTGTCTCTCTACTGCCACTGTTAATCACTGCTGTCAATGGCAATCAGTGTTGCCAATGTCAATCACTGCTGTCACTGTCAATCACTGCTCTCACTGTCAATCACTGCTGTCACTGTCAACCACTGCTGTCAATGTCCCTCACAACTGTCACTGTCCATCACAATTAATCAAAATGTCACTATCATCACTCATGTCACTGTATATTACAACAGTCACTGTCCAATACAACTATCACGTCCATTACGATTGTCATTGTCCATTGCAACTGTCACTGTCCAATACAAATGTAACGTCCATTACGATTGTCATTGTCCATTGCAACTGTCGCTCTCTATTACAACAGTGTCATTGTTTATCACTAAACAGCATTACTGTCCATCACTACTGCTACTCTCAATTACTACTGCCACTTTAATCACAAGAGTCACTGTCAATCACTACTGTCACTGTCCACCATATCTATCAATGCCAATCACTGCTTCACTGTCTACATTTATCACTGTCAATCACACTGTCACTGTCCATCACAGTTATCACTATCAATCACTGATGTCATTGTTAATCATTACTGTCACTGTCAATCACAATTGTCATTGTCAATCACTAGTCAATATGCACTGTCATCATAATACCACCAATATAGTGTTCACTGTCAATCATAATTATCACTGCCAATCATAATTATTCCTGCCAATCATAATTTTCACTGTCAATCATAATTATCACTGTCAATCATAATTATTAATGTCAATCATAATTATCACTGTCAATCACAATTATCACTGCCAATCATAATTATCACTGTCAATCATAATTAATTATCACTGCATAATTTTCACTGTCATCATAATTATCACTGTCAATCATAGTGTTCACTGTCAATCATAATTATCACTGTCAATCATAATTATAACTGGGAGTCATAAATTTCACTGTCAATCATAATTATCACTGTCACTGTTTTCAAATCATAATTATCACTGTCAATCATTAATTAATCAGACAGATAAACAAACAACAGACAGATAAACAATTTAATTTAATCCACTACTCTTGACAACACGGTGACACTCACATACATATAACACTCTATGAGAATATCTTAAAGAAGTCACTAGTAACGTTTCAAATAACAATATGTATTCATTACTGGCATGAATGAATATGTGTCCTGATTCAACTACAAGGGAACCAGGAATCACAATCAATTTAAATTACAAGTTATGTACAGAATGTATTTAATATGAATATTGTAGTGACATATATTATTACCAATGTTCTATGTGTGTCAATTGTGTAGTGGTAAAATGAGGTAATACTGGTTTTGTTTTGTTCAAGCTCTGTTGGTATTTGTCATCATGACTTCAATAGTTTGTCTTTAGGGACCATTATTGTAGATGTTCACAGTTCCTGATTTTAAGACAAGTAAATTCCCCTCTTAATGTTAATTTTAAAAAAAATCAGTTCAAGATGAGGGGACATAATGTTGAGCTCAGCTGGCCAACTCTGCTTATCTTTAGTGATGGCGGCAGGAAAGGACTCCTCTGCTCGAATTCTCCTCTGGGCTCAGGAGACACCTCACTGATAGCTAAAAAGACCAAGGAGTATGCTGTCCGACTCTGGATTCAGCAAATCTCTGACCAGGTGCTGCTCACTACCATCAAGACCACTGTCCCTGAAATCAAGAAGGATGTACCTTCTACTTCATAACTAATTTATATTCTCTTTTACACTGATCACAATACAGCACAAACATTGCGTTCAGAGCGTTAGGCCAACAGTCAGCTTCATTTGAAATACTTTATTCCAGTATTACCCTTCTTAATGGTTACTACGCCTCTGCACTTCCAGCATTATTTCTTTCTAGTCCATCATCCAGGTGTCAGTGTACTACTTGGCCATTCCATGCCGTTTTACTTCTCTCCGACACCCTCTGTTCAGGCTGGAGCATTATAGGCTTTACCTCACGTTTGCCACTGAACTACACATATATATACAGGCATAAATCAACAATTCACATTCAATTTTTCATTAAAAGATACTGAATGGTTCAAGCTTACCACAATTTCATGGAAATAAACACAGATACGTTGATTAGCAATGAATTCTGGCACAAACTGGCACAAATTCCGTTCTGCCTATGTTCCAGGCTTTTATTTTAGCAAAAATGTGAGCTGGCTTCAACGTACTGTCGCTTTATCAAGCTTATTTGAATTAGTGGTCTCGAACTAACGCTCCCAAGTGTGTATATCAGCGAGACTGGCCAATGAGCCACGTTTCGACAAGTGTTTGAAAAAATGTTATCTTTTCCCGTCTCCCCCAACAACCAAGATAGTATTTATAGCCCGACCAATCGTGGTTAGGCTTTCATTTGTTGCGCTCCAATCAATTTGGAGTTTACATGGTAGGCTATTTATGTAACGTAAGGTTTTTTCAAACACGTTATAAAAAAAATTTTATGAGCAGAAATGATTTTATGCTGTCAGGCACCCCCAATATTTTATTTTGGGTATAATTTATTAATTCCTGGACTATTTGCGTAACGTTTTACATATTATTTGTCAGCAAACCCTAAGGAACCCAAAAATACTAATTTAAAGGAGCTACGTGGCTGCGTTCAAAATATGCAATTTCTTCTATCTCCTGTTTAGAAGATGTGCTGTCTGGGTACTGTTATGTGTTCAAACGTAAACCCATATAATGTTGTCTTTTCTAATAAGAGTCTGTTATGATTTATAAACCTAACTCTGGGAAAGGGTAGTGTATTTTATCACTGTCCGTCTGAAAAAAAATTAGTGCATGTAGACTTACACGCGTGATGGTAGTAATTGTGTATCGCGCGAAGCGGGTTTAGTGTTCGGCTTTCTGCCTCTCCCTTCTCTTTTTATCCCTTTAGTCCATCTGTTCGTTCGTTTTGGTAACGCAGTATAATTAATGTTAGGGTTAATTTAGGTCATTACGCAGTACGTCTCAATGCTTTTCCAAGAAATACAGCACACGTTTCATTGAAGAAGGCGGGTAATAATACAGTAAGCTTTACTATCAACGTGAAAGCGTTACAATTTGCAGACGAAGCAGAAAACAAGGGGGATTTCGAGTACATTCTTTGGGACAGCACTGTCATTTTACCATTGCTCTTCTCTTTATTAATTTTATTTGTTAGGCTTCATATTTACCTAATAATTTATATATGTGGATTAGAATATTTCATGACACTTCCCCTCTTAAAACAGACATTATATGTCAGTCCTTTATTCTATATACACATAGAGAAATTTATTATTATTTCTGGGGTTTACGGTGATTCTCATCACACGGATGGCGGCTTAAAAAAAATCCGCTCCCAGATTTGTTTTTCCAGATATATATTCAATGCTAAAATTATATGGAGCCAGAAGCAAAGACCATCGGAGTAACCTAGAGTTCTCATGCTTAGCCTGTGCTAAAAACGATAAAGGTTTGTGGTCAGTTTGCAACTTAAATGCCTTCCCATATAGATAAATATTGAATTTCTTTATTGCCCATATTACTGCAAGACATTCTTTTTCGCTAGTTGAGTAGTTGATTTCAGCTTTATTCAACTTTCTGCTAGCATATGCCACTGGGCTTAATTCCCCATCCAATGCATCTGATTTCTGTAGTAAAGTTGCACCTAGCCCAATATTACTTGCATCCGTCCTTACTATGAATTCTTGACTTAAGTCAGGTAATTTCAAAATGGGTTTACTTGTGAGCTTTTCCTTCAATTCTTGGTAAGTCATTTCACATTGTGGTGTCCATGTAATGCGATCTGGAAGTCCTTTACGTGTCAATTCCGTTAAAGGTGCACATATGGAATTAAAGTTTTTGATATACTTCTGGTAGAAACCACATAATGAGACAAAGGATCTCACGTCCTTCTTGGTTTGTGGTCTCGGGGCTTTCTGTAGTTTCTCTAAATTCTTTGGGTCAGGGGTCATGTTTCCCTGATAAACTGTGTGTCCCAAAAATTCCAATTCTTTACATCCAACGCAACATTTGGTTGGTCGGGCTGTTAAATTTGCCTCCCTAAGTCGATCAAACAGCATGTTCAGAGAGTCAATGTGTTCCTCAAATGTTTCTGTTGCTATAAGGATATCATCCATAAAATTTGTTATACAGGGATTATTCAGAGGATCCAATAATTTTCTCATCATTCTAGAGAAGACACTAGGCGCATTCTTCAATCCAAATGGCAATCTATTAAACTCATAGTGTCCTTCTGAGGTACTAAAAGCTAGGTATGGTCTAACCTCAGGCTTTACTGGAATCTGATAGTATCCTTTACTCAGATCCACTTTTGAGAAATATTTAGCTTTATTTAGTCTGGCAAACAGCTGATTTGTATCCGGCAATGGATCCACCTGTCCTTCTGTAATAGCATTCAGTCTCCTGTAATCTATACAGAGTCTATGTTCTCCAGAGGGCTTCCTTAAAAGTACAACACCGGAACTATACGAAGACTCACTGTGCGAAATAATTCCTTCCTTCAACAGATAGTCTATCTCTTCCTTCAAAGCTTTTTCCTTAGCAAACGGAATCGAATATGGTTTCATACAGACAGGTGTGGAGTCTATTAATTTCATATCATATTCCAATAGGTTTGTATGCCCTGGTCGGTCTGTTAACACCTCTGCATGATTATTTAGAACCTGTTGCACTCTCTCTTTCTGAGTTTTCGTTAAATGTGTACTGATTTTCACCTGTGCTGCTGTCTCACAGGGGTGTAATGGATATTCAAATGATGAAAGTGGTTCCTTTTTCATCTCCATGGCGATGGACAAGGTCAACAAGTGTGTCTCTTCCTGATGTTCTCTTTCCAAATATTTCTTCAGGAGATTCACATGATAGATTTTTTCTTTCCCCTTCTTATCTATCTTATAATTTGTTCTAGACACCTTCTCTAGAACTGTATATGGACCCTGCCATCCAATTTGTAACTTATTCTGACTCCCGGGCAAAAGAAGCAGTACCTTCTCTCCCACAGCCAAATTTCTGTCTTTCGCCTTCCTGTTATAATAGGCAGCATGTTTCTTCCTGGCTTGTTTCAAATTTTCATTGGCAAGTTTCCAGCCAGTTTTTAACCGAGTGGTCAGCTCATTCACATATTGGTATGAAGATGTAATGTTTTCCTCTGCCTTTTCATCAGTCCACGTTCTTAACAAAGCTACATATGGACCTTTAATTGTGTGGACCTATTTGTCCATGCACCGGTATGGTCTCTTCCACTTGAAGCTTTATAGTGATGATTTTTTCCTCCCAGAATTATCATTCACAAAACGACCGCTACCAATTTTTCTTTTGGGGCTTTCTCCCCTCTTAAAATTCTTGATGAGAGATTTCCTCTCTACATCTTCTTCCTCCAGTTTGTTTAAGTCCGATTGAGGGATTGTCGGCTTATCCTGGGGTAAGACATCTTTTTGCACTCTCCGCATAGTGGCCATTGTAAAACAGTTAAGTGAAGCTTGTCCGTGAAAAGGGGCTTCCCATTCCATTTGGTCCACTTTATCAAATCTATATTTCTTTTTATTATCAGGCCTAATTTTGCCCCGTGGCGTGTCCAGGTCCTGATCCATGTTCCCACTTGTGGGTGTTCCCTCATGTGCTATGCTACACCTTTCTACAAAATTCTCAATGTCCCATCTTGCTTTGGGCCAATAATAATTGTGAGCCACCTTTTGAATGATGGTACCTATCTTCTCATGGTCCCCATCTGGTTTCACATGTAGGCTCCTTATTAATTCTGTCCTATATCTTTTTGGAAGAACCAGCTGTCCGTGACCATGGATCTAGTTCCAGTCTTCCTATACATCAACTTGTTTTTCATGTAAAAATCTCCCTTGCCTGGAGTTGTATGACAAGTTGACAATTTTCTGAAACAAGGCTTGAGTGTTTTTTATCCCCAGCCTGTGCCTTCCTCATCTCTTCTGGAGTGGTATCTAACATAATATCCTCCTCCTGTCTTGAGGTCGACCTGACCTGAAGGGTTGCCATATACACAGGTTTCCTTCTGCAACGGTCAGTGTCATGATTGTCCATCTGACAATTCTTACACCACCTTTTTCCTTGGTTGAAAGATTTTCTTTCATCATATTTCCTTTCATCGAATTGTGGGAATTTATTTTTATTGTCATACCGTGGCCTATCAAATTGGTGCTTACCTTTATTTTGATCCCTAGGATCAAATTTATTAAAGTTCTGTGGTGCCCTAAAGTTGTCCACCTGTTTCTTTTTATTACCTGTTACCTCTGCTTGAGCTGCTTGATACCTTTCAGCAACATTTAGCAACTCACCCAGCCTCTCTGCACCTTGTTCCATGAGAAACTTTCTCAGGTCTGGAGCCATGGACTCTCTTAGTTGCTCTATAAGGACCATTTCCTTAAGATCTTGGGTTTTCCCCAGAGAAGTCCATTTCTCCAAGTATGTCTCTATTCGTGCA
This sequence comes from Oreohelix idahoensis, assembly GCA_024509875.1. NCBI lineage: Eukaryota > Metazoa > Mollusca > Gastropoda > Stylommatophora > Oreohelicidae > Oreohelix > Oreohelix idahoensis. The sequence continues at coordinate 5,689 of JAMPIV010000335.1, read as the reverse complement.
GAGAACTGGTGATAGGTTTCACCTGACAGTAGTTTAGCATTCCTAAATTTTTTCCTGTAAAACTCTGCATTCTTTTCATACCTTAACAAAAGAGCCTGCTTTAGCATGTCATAATTTTCCTGATCACCTCTGCTCATTTTTGCAAAAACTTCATAAGCTGCCCACGAAGTCCCTGAGATAACTTTAAGCTCCACCTTTCTCTCTCCAACCCATACGTGGTAGCTAATAGTTCGTACCTATTTATATAGCTCTCAATATCATCGTCTTTCTCAACAAAATGATCTAAATGAAAATTCATAGCTGAGATTGAGGCTCCTTGAGTAACCGTAGCATCAGAGGCAAAGGGACTGGCACCATTTTCAGGAGCATGGCCTTGAAACTCAAACTCCCTTAGTCGTAATTCATGTTCCCTTTGTAATCTTTTCTCCTCCTTTTCTGCTTCCCTCTCTGCAGTCAATCTTCTTTCTTCTGCAGCTTGTCTTCTTTCCTCGGCTTCCCTTTCTGCAGCTAATTTCTTCTCTTCTGCTGCTAATCTTTTGTCTTCTCTTTCTGCTTCCAATTTCTTAGCCTCAGCCTCAATCTGCAACCTCTTAGTCTCAGCCTCAGCTTCAATCTGCAACCTCTTAGTCTCAGCCTCAGCTTCAAATTGTAACTTCTTAATTTCCCTTTCAGCCTCTAACCTTCTTTCGGCTTCAAACCTTCTTTCTTCGCGTTCAATAAATTTGTCACATTCCGTTGTGACATAGGCAACCATAACTTGCCCATCTAATCCTAACTCTTTTGCAGTCTGAACCGCAGCAGATCGAAATTTGGCCAGGTCCGCCATTGTCTATCAGGTAACTTAATACAATGTCTAACCAACAATTCAATCTCTAATGGACAACACAGGCACCGTGAGCTCAACCTTATTTAATTCCACCCAAGGATACCTTTTAATTCTTATATTCCCTGAAGTGAATTATCCCCAATATTTTTAATAGTTAAAGATTCAAAATCCCGGACGAGCCCCCAATATATGTGGTGAAGTGGGATGTTATAAATACTTATAGGGAACTTAGTGTACTGACTGAGATCAGCTGTGAAGGTATCTATATCTATTAAGAGTAGTGTATTATAGATAACCTTACTTGCTACCACATATCTATTTATCTCAGTCAGAATTATTCTGGAATAGTGTGATGCTACGTTATGTGTCTAGGGTATGAGTATGGTGAAGTGTAAGTCACAACAACAGACAGATAAACAATTTAATTTAATCCACTACTCTTGACAACACGGTGACACTCACATACATATAACACTCTATGAGAATATCTTAAAGAAGTCACTAGTAACGTTTCAAATAACAATATGTATTCATTACTGGCATGAATGAATATGTGTCCTGATTCAACTACAAGGGAACCAGGAATCACAATCAATTTAAATTACAAGTTATGTACAGAATGTATTTAATATGAATATTGTAGTGACATATATTATTACAAATGTTCTATGTGTGTCAATTGTGTAGTGGTAAAATGAGGTAATACTGGTTTTGTTTTGTTCAAGCTCTGTTGGTATTTGTCATCATGACTTCAATAGTTTGTCTTTAGGGACCATTATTGTAGATGTTCACAGTTCCTGATTTTAAGACAAGTAAATTCCCCTCTTAATGGTATTTTTATAAAGTTATTTCAAGATGAGGGGACATAATGTTGAGCTCAGCTGGCCAACTCTGCTTATCTTTAGTGATGGCGGCAGGAAAGGACTCCTCTGCTCGAATTCTCCTCTGGGCTCAGGAGACACCTCACTGATAGCTAAAAGACCAAGGAGTATGCTGTCCGACTCTGGATTCAGCAAATCTCTGACCAGGTGCTGCTCACTACCATCAAGACCACTGTCCCTGAAATCAAGAAGGATGTACCTTCTACTTCATAACTAATTTATATTCTCTTTTACACTGATCACAATACAGCACAAACATTGCGTTCAGAGCGTTAGGCCAACAGTCAGCTTCATTTGAAATACTTTATTCCAGTATTACCCTTCTTAATGGTTACTACGCCTCTGCACTTCCAGCATTATTTCTTTCTAGTCCATCATCCAGGTGTCAGTGTACTACTTGGCCATTCCATGCCGTTTTACTTCTCTCCGACACCCTCTGTTCAGGCTGGAGCATTATAGGCTTTACCTCACGTTTGCCACTGAACTACACATATATATACAGGCATAAATCAACAATTCACATTCAATTTTTCATTAAAAGATACTGAATGGTTCAAGCTTACACAATTTCATGGAAATAAACACAGATACGTTGATTAGCAATGAATTCTGGCACAAACTGGCACAAATTCCGTTCTGCCTATGTTCCAGGCTTTTATTTTAGCAAAAATGTGAGCTGCCTTCAACGTACTGTCGCTTTATCAAGCTTATTTGAATTAGTGGTCTCGAACTAACGCTCCCAAGTGTGTATATCAGCGAGACTGGCCAATGAGCCACGTTTCGACAAGTGTTTGAAAAAATGTTATCTTTTCCCGTCTCCCCCAACAACCAAGATAGTATTTATAGCCCGACCAATCGTGGTTAGGCTTTCATTTGTTGCGCTCCAATCAATTTGGAGTTTACATGGTAGGCTATTTATGTAACGTAAGGTTTTTTCAAACGCGTTATAAAAAAAATTTTATGAGCAGAAATGATTTTATGCTGTCAGGCACCCCCAATATTTTATTTTGGGTATAATTTATTAATTCCTGGACTATTTGCGTAACGTTTTACATATTATTTGTCAGCAAACCCTAAGGAACCCAAAAATACTAATTTAAAGGAGCTACGTGGCTGCGTTCAAAATATGCAATTTCTTCTATCTCCTGTTTAGAAGATGTGCTGTCTGGGTACTGTTATGTGTTCAAACGTAAACCCATATAATGTTGTCTTTTCTAATAAGAGTCTGTTATGATTTATAAACCTAACTCTGGGAAAGGGTAGTGTATTTTATCACTGTCCGTCTGAAAAAAATTTAGTGCATGTAGACTTACACGCGTGATGGTAGTAATTGTGTATCGCGCGAAGCGGGTTTAGTGTTCGGCTTTCTGCCTCTCCCTTCTCTTTTTATCCCTTTAGTCCATCTGTTCGTTCGTTTTGGTAACGTAATATAATTAATGTTAGGATTAATTTAGGTCATTACGCAGTACGTCTCAATGTTTTTCCAAGAAATACAGCACACGTTTCATTGAAGAAGGCGGGTAATAATACAGTAAGCTTTACTATCAACGTGAAAGCGTTACAATTTGCAGACGAAGCAGAAAACAAGGGGGATTTCGAGTACATTCTTTGGGACAGCACTGTCATTTTACCATTGCTCTTCTCTTTATTAATTTTATTTGTTAGGCTTCATATTTACCTAATAATTTATATATGTGGATTAGAATATTTCATGACACAGTCAATCATAATTAACACTGTCAATCATAATTTATCAATGTAAATCATAATTATCACTGTCAGTCATTATTATCACTGTCAATCGTAATTTTCAATGTCAATCATAATTATCACTGTCAGTCATTATTATCACTGTCAATCGTAATTTTCAATGTCAATCATAATTATCACTGTCAATCATAGTTATAACAGTCAATCATAATTTTTATTGTCATTCATAAATATCACTGTCAATCATAATTTTAACTGGCAGTCATAATTTTCACTGTCAATCACAATTATCACTGTTAATCATATTTTTTACTTGCAATCGTAATTATCACTGTCAATCATAATTATCACTGTCAATCATAATTATCACTGTCAATCATAATTATCACTGTCAATTATAATTATCACTGTCATTTATAATTATCACTGTAAATCATAATTATCACTGTCAATCATAATTATCACTGTCAATCATAATTATCACTGTCAATAATATTTATCACTGTCAATCATACTTATCACTGTCAATCACAATTATCACTGTCAATCATAATTATCACTGTCAATCATAATTATCACTATCAATCATAATTATCACTGTCAATCATTATTATCACTGTCAATCATAATTATCACTGTCAATCATAATTATCACTATCAATCATAATTATCACTGTCAATCATAATTATCACTGTCAATCATAATTATTCCTGCCAATCATAATTATCACTGTCAATCATAATTATTACTGTCAATATAATTATCACTGTCAATCATAATTATCACTAGTAATCACAAAAGCAGCTTTCATTGACCTTGTTTCTCTGCTTCCACTTTGGTGACTCCTGTGGTCATGTCACAGATGAAAGTAGCTGTTAAGATAATACTGCTTGGTTGGACGTAACATACTCTGCCACTGGGATGTGTGCCCTCCTGACAGAAGCAAGAGGTGGGATCTGTGTACCCTCCAGTGGCATTAAGGGTCTTTCTTCTGTCAAGATTAAAGCCTATTTATATAATTTAGCCAGCAAGTAAATATCTGCTGTACTCACTAGTACATATTTTTGTAAGTATGTATCTATGCAAATATACGCATATGTGTGAACGCAATCAAACATACATCCTAGCTTTGGCATAACAACAAAATAGGCATGTTATCCACACCTAAGAATCTCGATGAACACCCCTTGAGAGCTCAAAATCGGATGCATCTCTCTTACACACATACAATTCCTTCTGCAAATCTAATAAGCAAAGCTGTCATTCTAATCAACCCACCAACAGCACCATTTTAGTCAACCCAATAACAATGCTTCTAAATCTAATTCATTCTACCAACAGCACCTTCCCATTTCAAACTACCCCCACATCTAATAAACCCACCAACAACACTTCTAATTCTAATTCAGTCGACCCACAGCCTTATTCCTATCAAACTACTAACAACACCTTTCTTATTCAAACTGCTGGCAGAATTGTTCTAATCAATCAACCAACGACACTTTTTCTAGTTCAGTCGACTCATGGTACCATACACATCAATCAACCAACAACATCATTCATGAGTTAATTATCTTTCTAATGGTCAAGATGACGTCGCCCTCGCCACAGGCCTTGTCGTTCCCCATTGATACACTGATACACAGACTGCATGGCCCTGGGATGAGCACATAGCAGACGACAGGATCAAAGTTGTGTGACAGGAAAGTGATACAAATAATAATTAGCGTGTTTTCTGATGACGTCAATTGGCTAACCGAAGAAATACCGGAAGAGGGAAATAAATGTCGGTAATGACGGACTTAAATTTCTAAGTGGTGCGTAAACAAACTTACAATTAATAGCATTTTTGTCACGTGGTACCCGTTACACTTATGACTAAAGAAAGCCCTAAGCTGTGGGTCAGTTACACAATCTCCGCTGAAGAATATGGGTGGAACACTTGACAATTTTTGTCGTCAAGATCAAAGTTGGTTTTCCTCTTCTCAATAACAAGCTCACAATGTGGATTGCTTCTTTCTAACTTGTGAAATAAATTTTCTTTGCGCATTGACATCTTTCAGGAAATCCTTATTACTCTGTCTGGCAAGGTTTTTTTTGTATATCTTCTCTAAAACAACCACCTCTGTGGGCCTCTTGTCAATCAATCATTCAATCTAATACCCTTTAGCTCTCGAGGGTTGCAGTCGACTTAAACAATAATGCTAAGTCTTCTGTCCCAAGAACCGCTCAAGTTCTTTCCATGGGTCCACATCATTTTCACTTTGTTTT
>JAMPIV010000334.1:0-15454 GCA_024509875.1 Oreohelix idahoensis | reverse complement strand
CTGGAATCGCCTCATTTTTTGTAATTGGGATCCTTACGAATCATATGGATTTTGTACTACTGCCCAACAGTCCGTCATAAAAATTCCTACCAGATTTTCTCAAGGTCCTGTGATGCAGTCAATCCATTCAGGAATTGGCTCCTCCCGCCAAATTTAATAATTTATCTGCTTAGGATTGTATAGCTCGTTACGTATGTTTGTTTGATGCGCGATGCAATGACCATCGCATGTTCCGTATGTAATGTCACAATAGCGTTCGTTAGCTCTTTCTTCAATGACTCATATGTCTCACTTGGATATTTATTATACGTCGTCCTTAAGAAATCCGTAGACAAAGAGCGTCAGACGAGAAAAATAGTATCTTCTTCCTGCTCCATATCTCTTGCATTATCATAGTGGCAAATCTGTCAGCATCCTTCAACCATTTCTAAATCTTTCGAGTCTCCTAAATGGGGTTACACTGATCAATCTGATTATATTTTGCATATAAGTCAACATTATATACGTTTCAGTAATAACTCTTAAGAGCGGCCATTGTTGGTTCTTGCTCCACAGTGGTGGAACTAATATGAAAGTAATGTTTTGTTGCTGTTGTTGTTGGTATTCCATCTCTCCTTGTGATGTACCATGTCACTATTAAGAAGGGTGGTCACGGCCGCCCAATTAAAATGTCACCGTGGTTGAAAACTCCTAGGAACTAATTAGTAATGTATGTGACAGTGCCCTGTATATGACTATTGGCACTAATTGTTAATCAACGAACTATGTGACAGGGCAGACAAGTCTCGATTTCTATTTGTCATTTTAGCTCTAATTGACTCAATCTTCCAAGTAAGAGTAAATCTTAATACTGGCCATCACCGCCAGAGCTGACTATTCCTTGAATGGATATATCTCAAGGCTACCAACCTAACTCGTTCCATCCCTCCTTGTGATGTTACTTTAGTGGACAAATTTGTATAGTTGTGATTACTTTTATATCCATTATCTTGTTTACTCCTAGCACTCACAACCTTTTAGAGTCTTAACCCAACTTGAGAACGTCATCAAAAACAAACATTTTAGTTTACAACTCAGAAGTTCATCATAAAAGAGGCATGTGGTACAAATTCCAGGTACAAACATTTCATAACTGTCTCTTGTATTCCCATTCCTCCTGGGCACTTCATGTACATATGCCTATATATATATATATATAGCTCCTACCTAGAACATTATCAGATATGTTTATACCTATTTTCTTCCCTTAAGGCTATTCTATTTATTCTGGCTCTCCCCAAGCCTTTCATCAAATCTTTCTGAGTGTTTCTCTCTCTCTACTAATCCTGTCAGATTGACAATATTAATCAAAATACATCATCTTAAAATCATATAGCCATAGCACATTGGTACAAACTGTTCAGTATCCTCATACTTATACCTGCTAGAGAGCCAATGTTTCAATCCTGTAAATACAATCACCCTTCAATTTCTATTTCTTACTAATCTTACTTGTACAGTCAATATTGCAAAGTTCAATTACTCAATAGCCCAGCAACGCTATTAAATCCATATTCTTCTGCTAAATCTTCTCAGAGCTTACTTTAGTCTCATTTTAATCCCCCATAGTCAATTTGTAGCTCAGCTTCATTTCTCATTATCCTGAGCTCTCTTAGTTGTAAGCGTCGTTTAAACCTTGAATAATACGTTATTTCAAGCTTCTACATCATTCTATTCAATGTCTATCAAAAGTTATGAGTCCAAAGGACCGCTTACTTTTGGTTTCACATAATCCACGAACACTCATATTTCTTACATCACCCCTTATCACTACGCCCTATACTTTAAACACAGATTTGTCTTGCATATGTGATTAGATTCTAACTACTCTAACTAGGTCATAGGATTCTTCATGAAGTTGTTCATTCGTTTTCCCATCAGTAAATTGAACTTGAGCCTGGCTAGAAAAACACATTCCTTACGGCCACTCCCTACCTCCTTAAACAGCGACTTGATCATACGAAAAATGCGAAACGCATACAACATGCCCGTCTAATGTCTGTTCTCACTCTATAAAAATCATTAGCAAGCTCATCATGTCCGTGTTTACCTTGTTTACTGTAAATTAATTGGGTTCCTCCATATTCTTCGCTCAGCTGAAATATTTTCACGACTTATCCTCCGCTTCGTAAACAACTCAGTGAAGTGTCATCCGTTGTCCTGGTAAACTTTTCACTGTGCATATTTTTTGTTTCCTCTCAACTCACTTAATCCTATAAAGGGTAGGTAATTATCCCATTGTCTCCCCTTTGCATTATTTTGACTCTCAAGCTTATATTGTCTTCTCTAAAGCTTGCTATACAATTCTTATATGTACATTTTCTAAACCAATTAATTACCAACTCACCAAATCTACTTAAGTGTAATTAAGGCACTTCCCTCCCCTGACCGTTAATCATATTCAGAGTGTCTTCACTCCTTTGATCAAAGTATTATTTTCACTCATTTTATTATCCCTTTAGCAAGACAAATAGTCTTTATTCAAATCCATATCTTATTTCTTAAACCATTTTTTTTTATTACTTTCCCCCTTAACCAAAACCAAATCACCGCTTATAATTCCTGCTTGAGCATTTTTATAATGCTCCTATGCAAAGTCAACGGTGACATACAACCCGGGGCCATACAAATGTATCCCATAGGGAGACATTTGTGTTCCATCATCTAGCAATCCCATCCTATACTTAACATACCATCTCATCACCGCACCTGTATACATATTCAAAGTTTACATGTTAATAAATGTATTTTCAAAAAAAAATTTTTGAAGCGAATTGTAACGCAACCTACTCATTGCTGAACCTTAGCTTGAGGCATATCATCAATACTCAAAAAAAAATAATCATAATGGCTCTGCACCTTTTAAAATATCTATAAATATATACATTATGCTACTATTTTCGATATATGGTCACTAGCCAATGGTCACATATAGGTTTGTCAGTACCTTTATATGTCTTGTAATATCTGCTGTTATATTCGTAATATTTATCCATTATAAGACAGATAAGCAGAAAATATATTACTAATTAGTGGTGCAATACATAAGTAAATATCCTAATGTGTATATATGGGAAAGCATATGTTAGCACTATCATAGTTGATATGTGCCAACTTGATAGCTCCTTGATATCAGTCCAATCCTTAAACACTGTCCTAAACCTATTTATATAATACATGAAACCAGTTACCTTTATTTTGTTCTCTGGGGCCGATAGCTGAAAGATACTCGCACATATGTCAACGAGTTGATCCTTGTCAGAAAAACATTCTAGCCTTTGGATTTGTCAGTCAATATCAACCTTGAGCCTAAAACCTATCCCGTATTATATGCACCAGGTACTATAACTTATATGTAGTTTGGCAAGCCGCTCCTAAGAATGAAAAAATCACGTATGTCCTTAGTTGATAATCACCGATGATAGCGAGTTAAATAAAAATCAATAGATCCATTATGGGCGGATAACCTAGAGGTGCATCAATCTACGGACCAAGTATACATATGTTTTGGGGGGGGGATAGTGGGAAATGAAAGATTACATGTCACTATGTCAGAGTTGATGTGCCCAGAAATGATTCTAGTCTTGGACTGCATCAGTCAAAATCCTTAACATCTGTCTAACCCTATATAAACATAGCAACCAGATACCATTTATTATGATCTTGGCGACGAGCATAGTGAAAGATGTCCAACATGACACATGTCCCAGAGTTGATGTGCCCGGACCTGATTCTTGAGCCTTGGATGCAATCAGTTCTAAATCCTTTACTTGTTAATTCCTATATCATACATGCTACCTAGATACCTTTATTATGTTATCATGGGGACGATATGTGTAAAGATAAATTGGCACTATCTAACATGCAGTTGAATGTGCCCGACTTCACCACTAATTTAGCCATGGATGAATCAGTCAAATCCATTAACTATCTGTTCTAAAACCTATATATACAAACAGTAGTACGTCAGGGTTAAAACAAATATATTCTAAATCCTTAGGATGTAAGAAAGTAATATAGTCATGTCCCTATAAGTTAATTTACAATACATCTCTAAGTAAGGCGAGCCTCCCTTAATCGCACTACTGGCTAACTAAGAATTATCTATGTGTTTACTCTGTACTGTCGATCCACCAATGCAATGGAGTTTCTGTGTAATTCACTCTAGTTTTGTCGAACAACTCTTTTTAAGAATTATGTGTTCATATCTGCTCTAGTCAACACTCTCTAAGACTCTGTGTAATATCTAGTTTGTTCAACCTCCTGCACCTCTCCTCTTGAAAGATGATTAGTGAGTTCTTGTTAAATGTGTCTAAGCGTGCTCCAGATAATATGAATATAAATCTTAAGCTAAACACAAGTGATGGAACTTAATTAATTAACATGAACATTAGGTACTCATGCTTGAGGTATCTAGCTTGAGTACCGGAATTAAAAACTACTATAGCTGGCGTTTAGTCGCTGCGAACGAAATTAGTAACTATTGCTGGGCTATGGCAGTACTTTTACCGACGGAATACACTAAAGTTGGAGATTGTTGTTGTGCGAGTTCCAACAGTGTAATTTCTCTACTGGAGAGGCGACTGCGTCATACTGTGAAACGAAGTTGAATATGTCATTGCGATGTCAGTGTTTTATAGTCGCTTCTGCAGGAAGGTAGGGGGGTGCTGAACGAATATTTATTTATTTTCGTTGGAACAACCTAGTGAAGGTTTATGTACTTGGGCGACGATGTTTCTCATTTTGAATCTTGTTTCTAATAGATGTTTTTTCTTGCGGTAAATCGTAGCCGATTTCGCTCTTTGGTGGTGAATCTAGTGACGAAGGTTGGTAAGGGGGCGTTTGGTAGCCCTATGCGTTATTTCGGTGCTGGTTGTATCATCCATACACTCTATGTCGCTGTCTTCTCGTTCTGTTACGTCATGTTTCAGATTCCACCTGTGCCCCATGAAGGTACGGTGATTCAATGACAGTTCTTGTTGTTTATTTTATGCTTCCCGCTGTAGTTGGCTCTGGGTTATGGTGAGCAATTGGTTACTTTTCGTTCACTTGTAAAGACCCCCTGTTCGTCCCACAGCGCTATCTCATGAGCTAGAGGTTATGTAGGAGCAGGTGTTGACCTGGAAGTTAACAGTGGGTGACCTCTGTTGTCGTATGTCTTCCTTCTGTAAAGTTTTGTAACTGGGGGGGGGGCCATATTGTCTCGTGTACTGATTTCAAAGGGTACCTGTCATCTCACTAGGCCCTAAAATTAGATGTGGTAGCCTGGTGTTGACCGGAGGTTGACGGTGTAGTCTTGGACTCGCATGTTCTTCTGTAAAGTTGCTACCCGTGGGGGGGACCATGTTTCTCGTTGTTGATTTCAAAGGTCTCTGTCATATTTCAACTATCCCAAGTAGAATGTGTAGGAATGGTGTTGACTGGAGGTTGACGTCCTTGACCTACCATAGTATGTTTGACTTGTTATGGACGCATGAGGTTTATTCGTATTGTGTCGATAGTTGGCGTATTACTATCTCTCACCGTGTACGGCGGATTGTCATCTGGTCTATTAAGCCTTTCTTCCCAATTCTGCTGGTGGAATGACATCTCCATCTTCATGGAGTTTTCTCTTGCCGCCAAACTAAAACAGATGTAACAGCATCTTGGAGTTGACCTCCTGGACGTGTTATCCGTTGTTGGTAGGCTAAATGTTTGTGCTCAAAATTCCAAATGTCCGTAATCTTCACGTGACAGATATACTTAACGTCTCTGTGGAATCATAATAATACTCAATAACCGTGACCTTTCGTATTGGTTCTGCTTACTGTATAAGGGCTGGCGGGAGCTGTTAGGGCGGTCTGATCAATCTTTTTTTTCATCAGAGCATTTGGCGTAGTGCTTTGCCGTTATTTATGTTCTTCTCCTTAATGCCATTGTCTGTAAATAACGGATGTTGTTCGGTTCTAATATCTAACTATTCCAACCCGCCAATCGTTGCATCCAACTTATTATCCTCTAAACGTTCTGCTAGTAAACATCACATTATCTACGACTTTGAATTGCACTACCTTCGCTTCTTTAGTCATGCTGCATCTGCAATTAATTGCAGGCATTTCTGTGCACATTACTGTTTGCTATCTGATGTGCTCTGTGCTTATCTTGTAGTATTACTTTCTATTGGTTCTTCCACCCTTGTTATTTATTTTGGGGTTGCAAAAGATTCTAGCTAATGGGCCCCATTAGGCTCCCCGTCCATATAGCATGTATGAACGGAGCTAGTCCTGTCGTCTCGATTATGTTTACTTCTTCTCCGATTCAAGAGCTTGAATTGATATAATACGTCCCTTACATATATTGAGCATTGACTTGTATTACTTATTTAGCTAGGATATCATGCAATTGTAGCATGCCTTGCTCTCATTTTTCCGTCAGTTTTGCATGCGGTCTATAAAAAGTGCTAGTCGTATGCTGATAATATTCAACGTCCGAATGTGGTCTTTCTTAAACGGGGTCTGCCTACATAATTGCTTTCCATTGTCCGTGATGATTCTTTTAGGGTAAAAACCATGTCTTGGTACAAATTACTTGTAGGAAATTTACACAACTCTGTCAACTGTCGCGGACGTTATATGTATTAGAGGATATGTTTCTGGCCAATAATGGAATATTGTTAAACAATTATGTACTATATAGGTTTGCTTTTCAGTTTGAGTTAACAGAGTATGGAAACAGAAAATTGTAAATACTTATTTCTTCCTTAGGTAATTGAGATGATTTAATTTTCCTGTTTAGGAACTTTGAGTTGGGCTAATGATGGTCAGGATTCGGGCTTATCCCTTATAATGGTACCAACATATTGCAACTTCCTATAGCGTGTGGTACAGAGTATCTGCCAATTAGGATCTTTTTCTGTGAGTTGTTAAATCAAATGGTTTTTGAGCTACGCCGTACTTGGGCCAAATTATGATCTGTTATTAACTGGCTCGAGTAGTTGGGGTATTTAGTGAGTGGGGGATTGACGGTCTGTATATCTCACCTCTGCTGTGGCGAATCACATTTATGATTTGAGGAGGTTGAGCAGGGGAGCAAGATGTATTATTCGTTTGAAACGACGGGACAGGTGGTTTCGTTTGCTACCGGGGGGTGATGAGCCATTGTAAGATATTTTAGGGAGCTTTGGCGCTGGCTCAGAGTATGTACATTTAAGTGGATCTACATCTGGTTGTTTGCGATGCGTGCCGTTATCGGTTATTGGGAGTAGGGGTATTTTCCCATTTCAGCAAGACTGGGTTGGAAGTTATTATTGTGAATGGTCCCCTGTGGGCGTGTTGTCCGTGTGGATATCTGTTGAGACGCAATGAGTTTCTTCTTTCCAGTAGAGTTCTAGGCTTGTGGGTGGCGTTCGCGAAAGGAGGTCTGCTCTCTTAGATTGTATTGAATAACGGGAAGGTATTGCAATTGGGTGGGGAGCATGAGGGTATGTGGGGGTAAGGTTCCAGAGAACCAGGTTTGTAACTTTATGTGGTTGCTGCTCATGCGTCGGAGGTATGCCCATTTTCTCTATTGGTTGGATTGGGTTCGGGTATTCTGGATAGTGGATGTTGAGGATCCTATCGGATCTTTTTTTAAATCATGGGTCTTGTTTTAGAGTAATGCTCAGTAATGTTTATATGGCAATCGGCGTCCCGGCTCCAGGTGTGCCGTACCCATCCGGGGCGGGTGTGGGTAGAGGGGGGGAGTGCGGTGATGGACTTCGGTATGCTATTTAGGGCTATGTCTCATGAGGGATTGTGACCACGGGAATTATCTGGGGTGTCCGCTGTACTCGTTCCCTGTATGTTGTGAATCTATGCAAGGCGCCGATTGCAGGTATACAGAAGGCATCTGGTAGATCAAGAATCATGTGTCCGAGTAGAGTAGACGGTTGGGGCTATGACAAGGGGAAAGCCTGTGGAAGTTGCTGCCGGAGGTGTTCTCATAGGTTTTCTGTGGCAGTCGTTGGGCAACCCTAAATTCATGATATAGTTGCGTGGGTAAGTGGCATTTGAGGGGTGCTGCCTGCCTTGGAGAATAAGGAAAAATTATACGACGTTGAACGTCCTTGTTAGTATTCCGCAAAACATCCATTATAACGCGCGGCTACCTGCGGTCTCGGTTGTGGGATGGGGGCAATGGTTCATGTATTCGCTTCAACTGTATATCTGTAATCATGGGCGACATTACAGGCTGTATTCCCACGTATAATACCCTAGAAGGTATTTAGTTTCAGGGTCGGATAGGATACGCGCATTGTACTTAGGTGTTGGGGGTATGTTATACATGGTGGTGGTGAGGTGGGCGATCAAATAACTTTGTGCAACCGTGGTATGAGGTGGTTCATGCCCTACAGGTACACTGGATTTGCGAATTCCAATACTTTCATCATTTTAAGTTTTTACGGCGAAAAGAACTGCATGCCCTTGTCTAGGACGGCATCCTTCATACGCCGATATTATGGTTCGCGGGGGACGTCCGGTCAAAACCCAAATGGGCATATACGTTCAATTCCAGGGTAAACGACCACATGTGTGTTACATATACGGTGACTTGGTCTTTCGCGGCAGGTTGTCATAGTATATGCACCAAAATCCTGAGGCGTGCAGCCAATGGTTGTGGTAAATTGTGTGGGAGTGTCCAAGTGTTGTGCCAAAATATCATCTAGCCGTGGCATATGGATATACGTAAATCGTGTTGGGTAATCTTGGTTTAAACGCTCGCCTCGTTATCTCAGCTGATAAACCGTACTCGTTCCGTCTGTCCGTGGAGATACATATCTCTATGGGTTGACGGACCCATGCGGAGCCCGCGATTCTCTAGGATAACTGCCTGCATTCAACAGGTCTTTTAGAGCGTTCTCTACGTGTGTGGCTGGTTTTTTTTAATGGGAGTGTGGTATATCGGTTGCCATAACGTAATGGGGGGTAGTCGGTTGTAGTTGGTGAATGTTCCTTTTTATACGGTTTTAGGTCTTACCCTAACTCCATATCTGGTTATTGGCTATACTCGTTTCCGGGGGTTTTAGGTAATCTACATACACGTAGTGAGTTTGGGCTGTGTGTTGATGCTCTACTTTCTACGTGGCGGCTAAAGCGGTGCCAATTACGATAGTGGGTGGTATCATTCTGTCTTTGGGACTGCATTATCTGTCTATAGGTATTTTAAAGAACATATGTAACTATGTATTCTTCCATTACTCTGTGGAATATTGGTTCTTGACTTGTTCATGTTTTAGGGACAATTAATAAGGTCCTATACATCATGGACTTTGTGGGTCTATGCGACTTTGATTGTCGTTATTATTTTTCACCATGTGGGGTCTCTAGCAATGGTTGTATGCTCTGGCTGCCTCAATTATTATACATTGCCTCCAATGCTGTCGTTTACATACGACTATATTCAAAGGACTTGCTCTGTCTAAACTGGTACCATCTGGATTACAGTGGTTTATTCGAGTAATTCTCATATAGGGGTTTTCCAGGACCCAACTTGGAGTATGCATGCCTCCATTCCGTACTGTATTCCTATTTGTTGAGTTATTTTGGTCGTGGATCCTCGGAATATGGTGTGCGAATATGGGGTGTGGGTAGGTAGGTGGGGAGTTGCTGGGTGAGTAATACATAAGAATGATGATTCACTATGTGGAGGTGTTACAGGCTACGTTCTTAGGTCGGGTGTCTGTAGAGTCCATTAAGGCGTGGGGATTGGTCGGTGGGTTCATAGGTAGTCACTTGATTCAGTTGTTAGATAAGATAATTATATTCCGTCATTGTGGGCTGCGCAACGTGCCATGTATGTGGGCTAGGTTTTCTTCTCTGCTGGGGTTTGATACAATTTGGCATGATTCCTGATCTTATATCTTATGTAAGTGGTTTGTGTTCTCTCTGTTTTTCAATTCTTTTCCACTGGTCTCCAACCACAATTCCATATCTATCCACTCTATGTAATTGAATCGTGCGTCCTCCCTTATTGTTCGGTATCATTCCTGCCAATCCATATCTGTTTATTGTGGTGGGTTGACCATCCTGGTGCTCTCAGCGGTACTATATGGGTTCGGTGTGGAGGGTCGGGGATAGGGTGAACCTAAGGTTGTTATTTTGCCATGTGACGTGGGTGCGACCTTAAGGTGTGGTGGGCATGGGGTGGGATGGCTAACTTTCTTCCAGGGGGGTGTTTTCCCTGGAGTTGGGGAGTTGGCAAAGACGATCTGTGTACTTGGCACTATATAGTACCTCTTGTGTGATGCGGAGTAGGAGCCTGTCCCTATGTTGACGTTTTTATTAATAGCATGACAGGAAGTTACGGCGTTGGGGATGAAACTTGTGAGAACGGCAAGTACGACAAACATTGATGGGGTTGATCATTTATATCCTCATTTTCCAAAGGTTTCAATTTGTATTGGAAATGTTTTCTCTGAATAGTACTTAGAACTTCTTGACGTTTAGTCCTCTAGCTATCAGCAAGTTGTGTTAGGCGTGTACATGGGGAGTATGGGTGGTCCTCAGCTTCCGCACCAGAAATGCTATGTGTATTTAGTGTCTTGTAGTTTTGTTGTATACTACCCGCATGTTGGATAGGTGATTAGTCTGGTTGTGGTCTAAAATATATCCTTGCATTGTGAGTAAGTAAGAATCAATATCGCTGCCTAGAAATAAAAGGTCCTGGACATCCCAATAATTGTAATTAGTGAAAAGGATGTGTGATTCAGTTGGTTGTTCCTATGTGGAAATTGTTGTAGGTGCTGTATCCAAAGACACTTCTGAGGAGATTGTCCGTCCTGAACACTGATGGAGGATAAATTCCGTTGGGAAAGGTTGACGGATGAAAGTTACGCAAGTGTTTTGATGCTGGGTTGTCAGGCTGCTCTCTAATCAAACTTTATTGAAGCGGCACTGTGTCCACAAACGTGCGCGGTGAATTTTTGTCATGGATCTTGATGCAGGCATGAGCTAGGTTCGGGGATGTATTGGTTTGGATATATGAATTTGTTGCTCTGTGTTGTCCTCTGACTGAATGGTAGGTTTTTGTTAGTGACACCCCATTGTTGTTATTTATTTATGGTTTTTGGTACCTTCGGGTTGTAAGGGGAGCTGTCTTCATTTACTTTACCTTCTGATGTCATCACTAACGGTCTACTTAGGCTGATTGGGACAGTTTCCATATTCCTGCGTTAGTTATACTATGTTGTGCTTGTCTAGGCTTCTGAAAGTTGGTTAGGTGTATACAGCTCCTCTAAAGCGTTTTGGTTTAGGTTCCTCGCTGTACTATATGATACTAATATTCTGGGTTGTGGAATAAACATTATAATATACTTGATGCGTTGCCGAGCGAGGATGTTGTTGTCGGCAACTTCAGGGCTATTGTTGATCTTGATGGTAACCGGCAAAACTAAAACAATTTCATATGGGCATATTAAACATGCTGTATTTTCTGTTGCCTGTTGGTAAATTGATAGTGATTAGGATACCTTCCTACCATGCTAACTCACGGTCTGATTTGCAATCAGGCATCTTGTTGTGTCTGATAGCCAACGTGATAGGGACTTTTTACCAATCTCAATTGGGCTGGGAGGTATCTGGTCTGATGCCTTAATACATGTTGATTCTTGTTAGGATACACTGGATAAACCTGGGGCTATGATGTCGTTTTATCCTTCTAATGGCTTATTCTTGGATAATATTCTTTTCTTGTATTGGGTTTCATATGGGATCCATATGAGAACCCGCATGGTATTTATGACCTACTGACCATTTGACCTAGTTGCGGCAATAAAAAAAATTTCCTACTTGATGTTTTGTGGAGGTTTGTTACATGTGGATGCTGTAATTCAGATGTAGGGGTGCGGGGGTTGGCGACGAATTTTAATAATTTCTTGGCATTTGTGTTTTGGGATTGTTAAGGCTGTTGTGTATGGTGGGGTGGCGCGACAGAGGCTGTACATGGGCTGAGGGTGTTGGGTATTTGTGCTGTCTTGTAGTAGGGAATGTTTTACGTTTGTGTATTTGCGTGATGACCTGGTGTCTTCACTCTGGTAGTGGGATTGGGGTGAGTAGTGATGCGGTGTTGTGTGTTGGTGCTAGTGTGGTGTTGTTCAGGACGTGATAGCAACTATGTCCCTCCTATTCTGAGTATGTTTGAGGTGCTGGTTGTGTTGCACCTGATGGTATGGTCGGTTGTGCGGGTTCAGATAGGTGTTGAGTGGGAGACAGGTTCTAGAGGAATTGGTGGAACTTAGGGGTGTTTTAATTGTTAGTGTCGTGTTTGTGTATTGTGTGCATATTAGGTATTAAACATTTGTTAGAGTTGTCTATTGAAGTAAGTGATATTGGTGCTACTGAGGAGTGATAACTGTTAAGTGCTTATTGCCTTACACACGTGTGGATGGAACTTAAATGCTGGGTGTTGTGGTGGTGGGTCGGGGTTCGGCTTGTTGTGGGCTTGGTGGGTTCCATGTCTCCTTGTATTGGGTATCACCACACTTTAGATCAAGGGTTGGTCACCGGATGAACAATCTAATGTGTATTGGGTGGGTTTTTTTACTTTCTGGTACATACGTGCGAGATAAGGGAAAGAAGTTATAGGTTTGGCTCTATCTATCTACCTGTCATAGTAAGTGTGTCGAACTACGCACGTCTTACTATCGGCGAAACTAGAGTGTATGGGGCTGGCTACCTGGTCATTCGGATTTGTCTATTTTGAACAAATCAAATTATATTTATTGTGCTACGAATTGACTGAAGGTCTGTGAAATATGGTTATACGTATGATTTTATTACTCAGTAAATCACTTCGAGCAGGAAGTATTACCTACGATAAAATAAATTATTATAACAAATAGGGGTTTACATATCCTATCAGCTAGCTCTACTTTCAGTAGGACCCTGTGAGGTTACTAAATGGAATCAAATTACTCGTTGGTGATAGTGGTGAGTTGTTGAATATTAAAATTCCAAGTATCTTGTTTTACTATAGCAATCATCAACCTTTTAGGTGATAACTCTAACCCAACTTGTGAAAACGTTCCATCACAATTACATAAAAATTTTTTATTTTACATCTCAGAAGTTCATTCATTATCAGTGGCATGTGGTACAATATTCCAGGTACAAACATTTCCAAATGTCTTCTTGGATGTCCCCATTCCCTCCTGGGCACATTTAATGTACCTATGCATATATATATATAAATATATTATAGCTCTCTACCTGAGTTATATTATTTCAGGATATGGTTTCTTATAACTTTTGTCGTACCCTTAAGGATTTTATATTTTATTTCTGGCTTATCCCAAAGCATTTCATCTATTCATTTCCTTGAGTTGTTTTCTCTCTCTCTATAGAATACTGTCAGATTTGATCTCTATTATTAATCAAAAATACCTTCATCTTTAATATGTCATATTTTGCCATTTTAGACAAACACTTTTGGGTTACATTGGGAACACCTGTTGCTGTATCACCTCTTATAATTATACATGCGAGGAGTGAGCTTATTGTTTCATCCTGTAAATACATTCAAACTTCATTTTTTTATAATATTACTTGTTATACAGTCAAATATTGCAAATGTTCATTACACTAATAGCCCTGGCAACCGGATTTTAAATCCCTATTCATTCTGTAAATTTCTCAGATGCTTACTTAGTCTCTTTTTAGTCCACATAATAGTCAATTTTGGTAGGCTTCAGCTTCATTTTATCATTATGCTGAGGCTGAGTCTCAATTTAGGTGTTATGCGGGCTTTAAACCTTGTTAATACTTTATTTCTGATTCTGATACTTCAGTCTATTACTAAGGTACTATCTATATTAGTGTGAGGCAATATGGACCCGTCTTTATGTGGGTTAATATGATTTACTATTATAAAATCATATGTAGGTTATTTCTACTCTCTTATCATTAGACTTTTACTTTAAACACCATGAGTTGTCTTTCTTTGTGGAATAGATTTACTACTCTAAACTAGGGCTTATTGGTTTCTTCTGAAGTTTTCTTTCCGGTTCCCTACAGTAATATTGTAACTTGTGGCCTGGCAGAATACATACATTCCTTTTGCCATAATCGACGTACTTATACAGGACTGCTCACTCCAGAATTAAATGAGTAAAGACTCACACCATCGAGCTGTCAAGTGTGGTCTGAAGATTTAATAATCATGCTATATGCCTGATGCTGGGCCTTGTTTTATGATATTATTCATTGGTTCACGAATATTCGCCTACGCTGATGGTAATTTGGTATAGATTTTCCGCTGTGTATTTTCTATATCTAAGGGTTAGTGTTTTACAGGGGTCCGGGTTTATTTAACTTTTCACGAGGATTGTGGTTGTGAGAGCTCTATAGTTTTATTCGATGGGATGGTTAGTTTTTTTTCAGTGGGCGAGTCCAGGGGATGTTTTGTAGCGTTAATGTGTGTGTCATTAGCGTTTGATTGAGTTTTATATGACGGTGTTGGTTCTTTGGGAGTTTTAATGTTTGTCCTTCAAGGCATACTATTATTAGTAAGGGTTTTTATAGGCTCAGTGACTCAAGGTAACTGTTTTTTATGAGGTAGCATGCAATTGTGTGATTCTTAGTTTGTGGTATCTCTGGTTGTTATCAGGTGTTGCTTGTATTTTTGTTTGTTTGATTTTGCACATATGTTATGTTGGGAGGGTATAAATGGGTTGTGGTTGTGTAGGGAACATGTAAATAAAACCATATCAATACAGATTATAATATGCTTGAGGCATTTATAATGCTCCTTAGCAAAAGTAAAACGGTGACTTACAACCCGGGGCCATAACAAATGTATCCCCATAGGGAGACATTTGTGTTCCATCATCTAGCAATACCCATTCCTATTCTTACCATACCATCAATCACCCGAGCCTGTATACATATTCCTAAGTTTTACATGTTAATAAATTTTAACAAAACCCAAAATTTTTGAAGCGTATTGTAACGCTACCTTTGTGATGAATACCTTAGTTGAGGAATTACACATCTATTAAGCAATTAATAAAAATATATTCTTGGCCCTGATATTTATAATTTTATATATATCATATATGTTACATATTTTCGGACATAGGTCACTTGCCAATGGGACCAAGAGGTTTGTCAGTACCTATAGTTGTCTTGTAATATCTGCTGTTAATGTAATTTTTCATTTTATTAGTGAACAAGATAAGCTGGAAATTAACTAATTAGTGGGGCATAGTAAATTTCCTATTGTGATTGTGAAAGTTATCGTCACTATGTCAGATTGATGTGATCGACTGATTCTAGCCTTGGATGCATCAGTCATTATAATCCTAATACTCTGTCTAAAATACTTATTATATTACAATGCAACAGTTACCTTTATATGTCTTGGGGTGATAGTGAAATAGATACATGGCAATATGTTCCAGAGT
>JAMPIV010000333.1:1210000-1265000 GCA_024509875.1 Oreohelix idahoensis | reverse complement strand
CGAGACGTTGCTCCAGCCAATCGTTGTGATCAGTTCCAGGCATTCCAGGAAGAGTGGGCAGCCATCCCACAGGCCCACATCAGAGTCTGATCGCATCCATGCCCAGGAGATGCCAGTCGCTGATCGATGCAAGAGGAGGCCACACACCATACTAACGGGAAAGCCCGTACGCCAAAACACTCTCGTGACCCAGATGCAAAACAACTGTCAATTGATTGGTTGAACTCTAAGGTTTTCTTGTGCGCAATTTGAACAATTAACTCATTAAATTAATAAAAGTTATTGAATGTCAAAATTATGGCTATGTGTGTGCCTTCAGTAGCTATGCGTTTCTTTTCTTTGAACAGTATATTCATATATATATATATATATATATATATATATATATATATATATATATATATATATATATATATATATATATATATATATATATATATATTATATATATATATTATATTTATATATATATATATATATATATATATATATATATATATATATATATAATATATATATATATATATATATATATATATATATATATATATATATATATATATATATATATATACATACTTTGCAAAAAAAATGGCAGTCATATTTTCGCATCAGCACACTCATAGAAGCAAATAATATAAAAACTGTATGTCCAGAGGAAGATTGGTATCTCCCCTATCTATTAACAGTGGTTTCAGTACAATATAAAAAGCCTTCTCCAGCAAGGCAAGCCTGGATGCGGCGAGGCATACTTCCCACAAATGTTTGTAGGTAATTGAGAGTCAGACTGTCCCAGTATTTTTCAGCTACCTTCTTCAATTGTTCAACGTCTCTGAGTCCACTCTTTTTTAAATGATTCTTGAGTAGTGCCCAAACGTTTTCAATTGGGTTTAGGTCGGGACTGTTGCTGGGCCACTTCAGCACTATCACATTCTTCTCTTGCAGCCATGCTTTGGGGGTATGAGCTGTATGATTTGGGTCATTGTCATGTTGAAATGTGCACCCATCGGGGTACATGACCTGCATAAATGGCAGAAGGTGTCCCTCTAGTATGTCGATGTACCTTTCTTTCGTGAGAATTCCTGTGAAAACACACAGTGGGGTGGCACCTCTTGCTGACACCCCTCCCCAAAGATGGAATTTCTAGGTATGTTTCGGTCGCTGGTACACAGGCGTTACAGAGCCTTTCGTCCAAATATTTATTTGAGCAGGATAGACCAAAGAGAACATTCATCTGAAAAAATCACATTGTCCCATGACAAATTTTGGTGTTCGTGGCACCAGTTCAAGCGCATCTGTTTGTGAGTCTCTGTGAGCAATGGTGACGAAATTACCCACTTTTTTTGTGTAATTCATCCTGTGTAGCTCCCGGTTGACAATAGCATTAGATACCTCTGGGCTTCCCAACTCGATCATGCGCTGCCGTATGTTTTCTACACTCTTCATTGGCCCAGCCCGAACGATTTGGGCGAGACACCGATGGTCCTTTGTGACCAAAATTCTTGGCCTCCCACTACCTTCTTTTCGCTCGATTCCATTACCTGCTTTTAATTTACTCACAACTCTGTAGACAGTCCGCTCAGGAATGTTCAAGGTTTTAGAAATGTTGGAACATGTTTGATTTCCTTCATTCCAAAGCTGTGAAATTAACATACACTTTGACTTTGCATCCATTTTCTGCCACTAGCATTAGAAATTGTCGTCTGCTCTTATATCAATGGACGTTACTCTACGCTAATTTTTTTTTTACTTTTGGTAGTGTTTGCTCACTTAAGTGGAGTGCAAATTTGGGGCAGAACATGCATATTTAATTAGATTTCAGCTTATTTAGCTGAGCAATATGACTGCCATTTTTTTTGCAAAGTACTGTATATATATATCATAGTGCATTTTCGCCGTGCATTTAGCAAGCTCGATCGGAAGGCGAACGATTCGTTCGGGTCAATATACAAAAGCTTCCGAAGAAAGAACAGAAGTGTACGAGCGAGTGTGGTCATGTGACCAGCTGGAATTTTTTGCGCTAAGGGCATCCTAGCAACACTAATTTCTTATGTCGCCGAGAACGGGCGTATTGTGCCGGCCCGGTGTGCCGTTCATCGTTGGCATTATCAGCGAGACAGCATGTGCCATTAGTTCTTGAGTCCTGCTAGCTTATGTGATAGAGAGGTAGAATATTCTCTGTTGTTCATTTTACAAGCTGATTTACTTTTGTAAGTACGATTTTACTATGGTCAGTATCACTTTGACGTAGTTATATTATTGCCACTAGAGTGAGTGATAGTCACTGTAACTGATAGGTTTTCCGGTAGTGCCTATTAATTGTATACGGGTTTGCAGTGGTAGCATTTGTATTGTGTTTATTTCATTATGGCAATTTGTTGCCAACTTTTATGACCTTAATAAAGGGATAGTAGCTGTTTGGAAGCCTTAGTTTCTTGTGTCAGCCTTTGTTCATTTGGTCTCCTAGTGCGAACGATCCTGAGTAGCATGAGTTTAAATCCAGAACGAACAGTGGTAGGGTATGATAGAAGGACTGTTATTTAGCACCTTTATTATACTTTGACAATGTCAATAGAAACCTAAAGACATGTCTTGCAGTTGATAAGCATGTGCATAAAACTGTTTCCATCCAAAACATGGAGCAAATGACTTTGATGCACAAATCTGGTGCAGGTGGTAATGTTTTCACAAAGGTCCCCACACCGTGTCAATGTTCACACGATGAATTTCAGGTAAATTAGACGATGTTATATAGTTAATGTCAGACAAAGAAATATCTTTTTAGAACAGCCAATCTTTCCAATAGGAACTGCCACCTGAGTTTCAAGGTAGTATGCATCTTGGTAACATGTCCACAAGGACATTCTTGTCCCCCCTTTTAGGTTTGATGGTAGTCGTAGGCATGTAAATTTATGGCGTAGCAAGCCACACGTGAATTTTTCAGATTTGAGTGTTGTAAGTACGACAATGCCTTTTGGTCTGTCTCGATGGTGAAGTGTTCACCCATCAAGAAGCGTTGTAATTTTGTGATGCTCCTAAAAAATTGCGAGTAACTCCTGCTCTATGAGGGGATATCTTTGCTCAGTACTGAATAACATTTTGCTGATGTACAGTACCGTATGAATCACTCTGTCCACATACTGCATCAAGGAAGCTCTGATTCCGTCTTGACATGCAACCGTCCAGAGGACAAATGTAACCGTGGATCAGGTAATTTCAAAATAGGTTCAGAGGAAAAATATTTCTTAATATGATTTAAAGCATTTCCGCAAATCTGACTCCAAACAATTTTATTAGGAGAGCCCTTCTTTTCTTGGGTAACGCTGACAAAACTGAAGTAATGGATGAACAATTTGGCATGAATTTGCGATAGAAGTTAATAAGTCAAAGAAGAATACGGACTTTTTTTGTCTTAAGAATAGCAAGATTCAGAATCCGAGAGACTGTAATATCTTCGGTTTTGAGAAAACCATGACCGACTCTATGTTCTAAAATGACATTTCCTTGAAGCCTATCTGAATTTTAGATAGTCTTGCTGTAAGATTGTGTGAACGAAGAGTTTGAAGTAAAGATTTAAGACCAGAAACATGTTCGTCCTACGAGTTGTGAAACAACCAAATATCATCCAAGTAAGTGAAAATATCAGTTCTATCAGAGACGATTCTTCTCATCATTAGAACAAACGTAGCTGGAGCATTAACGAAACAAAAACACATATAATTCCAGTGAAAAGTCATTTTGGAGTGGAGAAAGCAGTAAAAGGTTTAGATCTTTGAGTGAGTGATACTTGTCAGTAACCTTTGGATAAATCAAGTTTGCTGAAATATGCAGCACTGGCACGTTGAAAAAATAAGTTTTCAAGTAAAAGCATTGGTTCAGCATCATTGACAGTTATACTATTGAGTCTGGAAAAATCAATACAAATTCTAATAGATTTATCCTTTTTACTAATGATTACTATAGGGAAAGAATAAGGTGAGTTCGTTGGCGAGATAATTTTGAGACGAATGATTTCGTCAAATACTTTCTTTACATGTGCTTGAAAATGAATTGGAATAGGATATGGTTTCAGTCGAATAGGCTGGGGGTCACGAAGTTGAATATCATGCGAAATGATTTGTGTATTACCAGGAATGTCAGTAAGATCATCTTGATAAGACAACAGAACTAACCTGACTTTGTTGATCAGGAGATAGATCAGAGCAGATTGAGACATCTTTCCAAGATTCAGTAGACTGAAAAGACATCAGTGGAAGATGTAAAGGAATGTCAGGAAAAGAAGATTGTTCTTCCTGGTTAATAGCCAATGAAGCATAATGATTGATGGATTCGTCTACAGCGTCAAAGACAAGTTGAAGATTATAGGGTCTGGGATAGAATTTTTGGAGCATATTTATGTGAAAAATGTTTTCATTCCCTTTCACATCCAGACTATAATCTACATCAGTTATCCTTGAGATAACCTTGCATGGGCCACTCCAAGAAATGAATAAATGATTCGCGCTTTGGGTGGCATTAAAACATAAGCCTCATCTCCAGGTCATAATTGTCGTAAATTTCGATGTCAGTTTTGACATTAACCGTGCTTTTTCTTTTTTACTCTTCCGAAGCCTTTGCAGCCATTTGACACGCTTTAATCAATTTATGAAGAAGATTAACTGCATATTCAAATGAAGACTGCACATCAGTGTTCATCTTCGAACCAACTAGTAACTGTTTCAGAATGGACATGGGTCCTCTCGGTTTAGCACCGAAAATTAACTCAAATGGAAAAGATCCCGTTTGCTCGTTCGGAACTTCCCGATACACGAGCAAAACAGCGGGGAGTACCCTATACCTGTCCTGTGGATATTTGGTAGTTACTTTACCTAAACGCTGATTTTGTGTTTTGTTTAGCCGTTCCACCATAACATTTGACATTGCATGGTAGACCGAACTAAGCGATCTATCAATAGCAAATAATTCCATGACGTTAGACATGACTTCAGAAACAAACTGAGTTTCTTTATCTGACAATAATTTATCTGGGAATCTTAGTCTGCTGAAAATGATAAATAGCACGTCAGCAACATCAGTCGTTGCAATGTTTTTCAGCGGAATAGCTTCCGGCCAGTGTGTGCACATATCAATGCCCGTTAGAACTTACCAATGGCCCCTAGCCAAAACAACTGACAGTGGGCCGATTGCACCCACTGCTATCTTAGCGAAGGGCCGCACAGAAATATATATGGTCTGAATTGGTGCAGTATGGTACGCACCCTTGGTAGCTACCACTTGCCATGTCTTGCACGTTCGAAAAATATTTGTAAGTCTTTTGTAACATCTGGCAACAAAAAATGAGCCATGATTTTTTATTTTGTTCTTGCCCTTCCCATCGGCCAGCACAGTTTGCATCGTGCGCAGGCCTCAAAATCAATGGTCTAAAATTGGTAGGGACCATAATTTGTTTTCGTACTGATGTGGAGTCCCAAAAATTACGAATAAAGATGTCATTCCTAACAGTGTATCAATGTCGTGAGTTCTCTGTGTATTCAACATCATCTGATGTTGCCAATTGACATAAAAATTGTAATGAGTCCTCAGTCTTCTGCATGGCAATAAATGGATCTTTAGTAATTAAAGACATATGGTATACCTCATCATCATCATTGCCCATCGATTCTTCCATTTGAGTATGAGCATAAGATTGTGCTCTGGTAGTAACAGCATTGACAGACAGCATATGCTGATGTTCCTAATCTGTGATATTCTCTTTGGAACAATATTTAATGTCTTTAATGTTACCCAAAATCAAATTCGCGACAGGATCAATACTGTAATCTTACCACTGACAAAAGGTATATCAATGTACACCTCAGCCAAGTCACAGTGTTCCACTGTCCCTCCAAATGTGACACACTTCACCTCCCTACCTGTGTAGCATGAGGGGTCAGTTAAAGACTTACGCACACCCACTGTAGTGCAATCTGTGTCACGTAAAACTGACATGAGTTTGTTATTCACAAAACACCTGTGAAAATTTAATGGCCCTCTGCCATCATGTGAAGCTTGTGCAGGAAAAGGATGGCCACACAACAGTCTTGATACCACATCTGACTGAAAAAGAGCGTTACATTCCGAACATGTTGACTGATTAGATAAGTCT
This sequence comes from Oreohelix idahoensis, assembly GCA_024509875.1. Classification (NCBI taxonomy): domain Eukaryota; kingdom Metazoa; phylum Mollusca; class Gastropoda; order Stylommatophora; family Oreohelicidae; genus Oreohelix; species Oreohelix idahoensis. The sequence continues at coordinate 1,258,855 of JAMPIV010000333.1, read as the reverse complement.
ACACTACACGCACTAGCGTTAGTAGTGTTACCATTGTTTTGACTTACCGTAACTGTATTGCTATTATGAGAAGAGTTTGAGTTTGTCCATTCAATACTGCGAGAACGATTGAAAGTGTTATTACCTTGGTAATTTCTATTATTACCTCTGCCATTTTGTGGGTTATTAGAATGCTTGAGGCATCTACACCCCGGCAATGTAGTGAGGCGGGTGTGTTTTGATTCCCATTGCTATAATAATACCTGTCGCCTATTTTTTGGTATGAATTATCATACTTGCGCCATCATCTTTTGGAACGATTATAGTTTTGTTGAGGTGAATCCCCACCACAATATTGACGAACATTCCTTTGGTCGACTTCCAAAGTTATAGCGATCAAGAAATGATCCAACATTACGATCACCATTTCGACCAAAGTTCCAGTGCATACTCTGAGATCGAGGTCTGGAGTTATTGATGTGCATTGAGCGTGCTGCGCATGCAGGCAAAACCTCTTTGATATTGGAACTACTAACAACCTTTCCACTATGAGCTGCCATAAAGTGATGTCCCAAGGTTTCCACAGTTGTCAAAGACTCAGTTTGCACTCATGTAGATCCGCCAGAAAATCTGGACTAATGGATGACAAAACTTTGTCTCTTAATATGAGATCCATTATGTCCTCAAATGTGCGATTAATGTTGATAGCTCTATCCAACGATAGAAGCACATTTTGAAGGAGGAGATAAACTCTCCAAAGTCTTTGTTAGTATCTGGTATCAGTTTTTTAAAACTTTGTCAATAGCGATCTTCATCCATTTGATATTTCCTTAATAGCAATGTTCTAATAGAATCATAATTTCAGGTTTCCTCATCTAGTGTATTCACTGCTGATAATGCATCACCTGTTAACAATGATATCAAACGATTACATCATGAGGATTTTGCAAATTTGTGTTCCTCACATAATGTTTCAAAGCGGTGTAAAAAACAAGAAATATCATCAATATTTTGGTTAAAATGTGGCAAATGAAGTTTAAAATAGGCTGTTGGTTCCTTCTTAGAAGAACCTTGAATATCAGTATTAATTTGTTTATTTTCATTCCTTTAACCTGAGTCTCTCGCCCTAAGGTAGCCATTTTCTGTTCCTGCTCTAACTGAGCCAATCTCTATTATATACATATATTAGGGTATTTAAGAAATTGTCTTCATCGAGACTTAATTGGGGACTGTTGGTTATTTTCAGTTGCTTTCGACTGTTAACAAAACTTTACTTGTGGAGTACTGCAATAGTTGGCCGTCGAGTCTTTCGTGATGAGGGCTTTTCTCTAGAGGTGTCTAGATGAACTCCACGCCTAATGTCAATGTGGGTGTCTTCACAGCGTGTCCAATGTAGATACTTGGTGTCGAACTCAGTTCTTGAATCACAAGATAGTGGCGAAGATTCCTACTTCAGACTGGTCTGCTACTAAGAACCGTCTTGTAGCTTCGAACCACGAATTTTAGCACAAATAAAAGAACAAATGCCTCTGCTAAGTACATTTGTGGGCTGAAGATTAACAGGCGCATTCTCTCGCTGTGCACCCACCAATGTTAGCCTCTCTGAGTAATTAGATTCTTCGAGTACACACAGCGTAACCCAGGGAAGATGATTAGAAATCGCCAATATTCTTCTTGGTATTTTAATGGGAAAATACGTGCTTGGACAGCGTGAGTGCAATGATTTGTGCTTGAACTAAAATTAACAGGGGACACATATCTCACACAATGATATTTATACTCTTTATGTACATGGGATGTAATCATCACTCAGAGGCGGGGCTACCTCTGCGTTCCATTCCCTAAGGGAACTTGCATGAAGCAATCATCGGCGCTTGCTGTAGTGTTTTATAGATACACTATTTCCTTATGTTGAGGTTGCCAGCCTCCTATGACTGGTATAACTGTCGTAGATTTCCGATAGGAGAATTAAGACTAGGTTTGGTCCCTTCTGAATAGGTTTGAATAGGTGATAGACTCAGTGAGAGTTAGTGAAAGGTAATAGAATTTCCACACACGTGAGATGATAGATTTTGATATAGTGGCTGTCTCTGAAAGCGAAAAGAATTCTTCTCTCTCTCACCTATCTTCTACAACAGTTGTTACAGGAGCTGACCAAACACGATTGTTTAGTTCAAGAGCGATTTTAATATCAGGAAAAAATCGGCTCACAACATCAAAGAAAGTACATCAAGGAAAATACATATACACATAGTCATAAAAAAATCAAGGAATGTTGCAAGGATGATAGCCCCGTTATAGTGTTAACTCTAGGTTTAGCCCGGCCCCGTTAAGAGAACAGATTTTGGCGCCCGAGTCACAGATACATAGGGTTTGAGTCTAAGAGTTGTCTTTGTTTTATCTCGTAATTATATGCACAGAGTTTGAAAAAAATCTGATTTAACCTAAGACAAAAACACAAGAACTCTAGCCTTAGCAACAAATTATGCAGATTGAAAAAAACAAATAGGACAGCAACAGGGTGTCAAAGATATAATAGTGAAAAATATCACTCAAACCAGCGTACACTCATTCATTCCGCCATGGCTTCTCACACTAGTACTCACGACTTTGCTTGCTGCCTCTTGGAACACATTGATTTTTAGATTTTCACACAGACTCAAAAAAATGCAGTCTACTGCCAAGAAGTCCCCAGTTCCAAAAGACCTGTTTAACTTGGAGTCTCCGGGAACGACTACTTGGGTATGCAAATTTGTTCAAATGTCTGATTAAGTCACCTAACAATTATTCCAGGCGCGGGAGTTAACAGAGCACAGTGTCAATAGCGTAGGTTTCTAAAAAAAAATGATGAATGTCAGGTCGGTGCCTTCCCTCAGTATAGGATTCACTTTAGTCACACCACAGATTTGTCCACAAGATATAATCTAGTCGGGAAATGATTGTTAATATTCACGCCGCCAGGCAGCAAATTATATAGAGTTTCTAGAAGAAATTAAGTGCTGGCTCCAAGGTCCAGTATTTATCATTACAGTCTTTGAAAACCCGTTATAGGGATATTAGTATTTCTGTCTAACTTGCACCGTCAGATCAGTGTTACTTGAGAAAACCCACGTGGTTCAAAATAAGGACTGTCTATTTCTTCACAAGTATGGAAACTACTACTAGGTGCTGGTAAAGTTAGGGTCACCCCAAAACTTTCACTGTGTGGAGGAAAATAACACATATAATATAATACACAGAATCTGAACTGGTTAAAACTTACATTTAAACTTGCAAGCAGAGAGCTTTGCTTATCATTTAAACTTCCCGTGACGTAAGTTATATTTAAAAAATCAGCATTCCTCATAAATTAGGAACACGTGCGTATCCCGTCATCATTCATGAGGCTGGATTCTAGAGTTTATACGTTAGTTTAGAAAAATACACTCGACTGAGTATTAGCAGTTAAATTAAATTCATAAATAGCTACAATTGCCGTTATAAGCTAGAAATTTTAATTAGTCTGCTTTCCACTGAATGCTTCCCTAGAAAATATAATAGCCTACCACTTTATTTCTCTTCTGCGCTAAAGAAATAGATTAAAATGAATTAAGCGATTTAACACTTTAACACTCACAAAATCTATATATCTATCATATTAATTACCTCAACCACAGAATTACAGGTAGTCGCACAACTTAAGAATAAAATTGCTGAAAATATTTCTGGAAGTCTAGAAGTTCGACAAATTGCCGAAACAAACTGAGATCTTCGCTAACAGCTATTCTGTTTTTCGAGCGACCTATCTACTGTGGAGTCTATGAGCGAGAATGAAATTAAAGTTTCAAACTTGGCCAATATCTTAAAATCAGACAAAGGGCCCAAACTTATTTCGCCAAGCGAAATTATCTCCCCTACTCCCAACATTTACGTCCGCTTAACGCGTGTCGTAACTGTCACCTACTGACCACGATGTACGCGTGTCAGTTTCAAATCCCAGACAGCCTGACTCCATTGCCCAAGTGAGCGCCGTGTCAGTTTGGGATTTTCCAGCCAAATGTCTGGATACTGCCCGGTGCAGATGTAAAGTATCACACCTCACCGGGACTAATGCCGAGAAGAAGCTCGCGCGCTCGGTGAGAATGTAGACGATTTGCTACGTCCTGTGTTCAGCGAACCGACTTATCACGCCTTCTGACGCCCTGCAGCCCTGACATCTACGTAATATCGTCCTAGCGCGATTCTCAGTTTAAGAGAAAGGAAAAAGGTAAAGTTTGCGAATTATATGAGAATAATATTCGCAAAACGAATGGATGAAAAATATACAGGAAAAATGAAATACAGAGATAATAAAAGAGAGAATTTGGGTGAACAAATAGGAAGAAAATGTAGGAAATTAAATGAATATAAACCCTACGTGACAGAGCCTCCCCCCTTTAAGATATGGAAGCACTCCATGTCTACGTTATGGAGTTTAATTTCCTATAACCGTAGCTTCGGGGTGTCTGTCTTCTTCCCTCTCCTCTTCCCCCTCCATCTCTGTCCAATTCCTACTCAAGTCCACTCCTCAAAGTTTCCTTCCCCTGGAATGTCTCATATGCGCGCTTGAAAGAGCGTCGCCGCTTCTGACATTTTTGAAAGATTTCCTGTGATAGCGGTGGAATATCCCTGCCACTATCATCATCTTCGTCAGTTTTGGCGATCGTCAGGAGATGGTCGGAGGTTGGCACTGGTTTTTCCAAGTATCTCTTTAAGAGATTTAAATGGAAAACCTTCTCCTTTCCTTCAATAGAGATCTGGTAGTTAGCCTTAGAAATCTTTTTCAGGACGGTAAACGGCCCTTGCCATCCGATCTTCAGTTGGTTGTTCTCGGTAGGGAGCAACACCAAAACTTTCTCTCCTGCTTCCAGTTCTCTCTCTTCCGCGACTTTCCTGTATCGGTTAGCGTGCTTGGTGCGTGCTCGCTTAAAGTTAGTCGTTGCTAGGTCCCACCCTAGTTTCAAACCGTTCCTTTAAAACCGACACATATTTACTTGCTGAGACGACTGTCTCATCCGCCTTCTCGTCTGTCAGAGACTGAAGTAAGGCTTCAAGCGGGCCCTTAATGGGTCTGCCAAATAAGAGTGTAGCTGGCGGAAATCCTGTGGAAGTATGAGGAGATTCTCTGTAGCCAAATAATGCTGCAGGAATACAGAGATCCCAATCTTCAGGTTTCACTTGTGCCAGCTTACTTAGCATCATGGTGAGGTTTCCATTAGCACGTTCCACGAGCCCATTTCCCGCCGGAGTATATGGCTTAGTGTGGATGTGTTGGGTCCTCAAGATCTTAACGATCTCATCCATCAACAGGTTTCGGTATGGAGATCCATTATCCGTCAACACTTGCTGAGGGAATCCCAACCGAGTGAAAATCTGCACGAGGGCTTCTGCGACATGCTTGGCATCTGCGCATGTTAGCGGGATAGCTTCTGCCCATAAAGTGCATGTATCGACTAAGGTCAGGATGAACCTGTTCCTTCTTTTAGTCCTTTCGAAAGGCCCTAAAATGTCGATCACAACCCGTTCGAATGGTGTTCCCATTATTGGCATTTCACCCATGTGGACTGGGGGGGTCCGTTGCTTGGGTGGTACACGTTGGCACTGGGCACAGGATTTGACATATCTGATAATATCAGTATTCACTCCAGGCCACCAATAATGAGTGGTTATACGTTGGTTTGTGGCGTTCTGTCCCATATGTCCGCTAAAGGGAAGAGAGTGCCCCATTTCTAGGATTTGGCTTCTGTACTGTTTCGGTACTAGGAGCTGGTTGTAACCTTGGTCAGGCTTGCCCGTTCTCCGATAAAGTACGCCATCCTCAGAAAAAATGTCCCCGTGCTGTTTGGGTTCCTTAGCCATGGGCAGTTTCCTAAAGCAGGGTGCCAAAGTAGGGTCCTTGTATTGCGCTTCTTTAAGTTCCATAGGTAACAAATTTGGCGCAGGCTCCCGTTCCTTCTTGGTTTGCCCTCTTGTAGTTACTGCTGCCACAATCGGCTCTTCCGGTTTCCCAATACACACGTATCTCCCGCCAAGTATGACTGGGTAGATGGGATCATCCATAACAGCCGCTTTGATCACGCCTCTGACAAAGTCAGAGTGTATCTCCACCAATGCGATGGGAAGCGCTGTAGGTGCATCACTCTTACGAACTCCACAAAGTTGGACGGTCTCTGCTGTCTCTTGACCGGGTTTGACCAGGTTTCTGGCAACAATGCAATCGTAAGAAAGCCCCGTGTCAAATAAGCAAGAAATTTGAGAACCGTTCAAAGTAACAGTACCTCGCGTTGAGGGTCTATCCCCAACAGGTTGGGAATCACTGTCAATAATTCCGCCTTGCGAGACTGTTAATAAGCATCCGATGCGTTTAGGCTCGGTGTGCTCGGTCTGATCATATGTCCCGTGCTCGGGGGTTCTCCCTTTTCCACCTTGTCCTTTCTGGCTACGCTGCCATGTAGGGCGGTCGGGTTGATCAGACTGTTTGGGGTGGTTGGGGTACTTGTTCTTGTAGAACTTGGATTTTTCAGGAGGGGGGTTTTGAGGTCCAGTTTCTCTGTGGTTGTTTTGGTTAGAAGCCTGAGAAGATTGCTCTAGGTTATGTTTTCGAAAATGCTCCTCTGTCGGTTTCCGCTTTGTGGCCGGTAGTTCAGCCAGCGCATTGTGATAACGCTCAGACTTTTCCAAAATGTCTTCAAGTTTTTCTGCCCCCTGCTCAGCGAGAAATCTCCGGGTATCAGCAGACAAAGTGTTCTTTATTTGTTCAGTTAGAACAAGTTCCTCAAGACCTTCATAGGTAGAGGGGAGCTGCGAAAGCTCAAGGCACTTTGTTAGATATCCCTTAAGACGAGATGAGAACTGGTGAAAAGTTTCAGAATTCTCTTTCCGGCTGTTGCGAAACAGTTGCAAAAACTTGCGAGCGTTCATTTCAAAGCGCTCCAGTAACGCTTTCTTCAACACACCGTAGTCGTCTTGTTGGCTACTTTCCAGCTTAGAATAAACATCATAAGCAGAACCTTTTAGGGCCTGGGAAAGTTTCATATTCCAACGCGACCTCTCTAACCCGTACAGAGTTGCAATTTTCTCAAATTTTTCTAACCATGTGTCAATCTTCTCATTAGGACAAGGAAAAGATTCAAGAGTGAAAGACATAGCATTTAGTTGAAGAGATTGAGTGTTAGCAGGGTCAGTTAAGGAAGAATGAGGAGAAGACTCTCCATTGCTGGAGGTAGAGGCAGCACCACGGCTTTGGAACTCTAGAGTCTTAAGCGCCAGCTCATGCTGTCGTCGTTGCTCATTTTCTCTTTCCTCATGCTGTCTCTCCTCCCTCTCCTTCTCATGCTGTCTCTCCTCCCTCTCCTTCTCATGCTGTCTCTCCTTCTCTTTTTCTCTCTCCCTGCGGATTTCCATTTCTTCCTCAATCTTCTTCTGCTGTAATAGACGGTCTGCTTCTTCTTTCCTCCTTAGTTCTTCTTCTTTCCTCTCCGCATCATATCTCTCAAGTTCGTCTCTGACAAAAGCTTTCATTTCTTCTCCTTCCAGTCCCTCCTCTCTCGCTTCGTCCCTGAGGAGTTGTCTAAGCTTTGCCCTCTCGGCCATATTATGTCAGTGACTGAGACACGTGGAGATAGAAAATAGGAAAAAGAATAACCTGGTTCCTACCACTTACGAGAAAAAAAAATCAAAAATTCAAAAGATGATATCCTTAACCCTGGGATACCTCCTCCAAAATAAAATCTAACTATCGCTGCTATTATCGGCAATAAAGCACTCAATGCAAAACACGACTACGCCAAATAAATGGTAGTTAAGATTACAACTGAAAAATAAGTTGCTACAGTGGAAAAGCAAAAGAATATTGCAAAAATTAAAGAGAAAAATAATCCCTTAATTTTTAAAAAAAAATCCACTATAAGTTCGCACCTGAAGTCAGATCGGGTAAGGGAGGGAATTAATCTGGACAAAAAAGTCCGAAACACACTCCTTAACTTAGTTCAAACGCCGTTCTGCCTCAGTACCCAGTGAATGTTATACACTCACCACTTTACCAGCATTTAGTATTACAATCAGCAGTTAACATATATCCCGACAAAATCAACCTGTAACCAAAATGTATATTATTCAAAGATGCTGTGGAAAAAAAAAACTTATTAGTTTGTGTGGTCAGCACGCCCGTAAACAGATCGTTAGTCTAGGGGGTAATTATTTAAAGATATAACAACTCACAAGACATCACACTCTTACTCTATATCAGAATACAGAATCTTAAGTTCAAAATCCAGATAGACGAGTCCACGTTTGTCGTACTCGTCTTCCTATTCTAAGTTCGTACTCGTCTTCCTATTCTAAGTTCAAAGACCGGAAACGAGCCCCCATTTGTCGTAGATTTCCGATAGGAGAATTAAGACTAGGTTTGGTCCCTTCTGAATAGGTTTGAATAGGTGATAGACTCAGTGAGAGTTAGTGAAAGGTAATAGAATTTCCACACACGTGAGATGATAGATTTTGATATAGTGGCTGTCTCTGAAAGCGAAAAGAATTCTTCTCTCTCTCTCACCTATCTTCTACAACAGTTGTTACAGCGTCAGACAGACTACACCAATATACATATTACGTATATTTCTATCACTCACAGGCACGCACATACACGTGACGACAGGTAAACACACAGACGTGGGAAAACTATAACAATGATATATATATTATCTAGAACGAGCTGACCAAACACGATTGTTTAGTTCAAGAGCGATTTTAATATCAGGAAAAAATCGGCTCACAACATCAAAGAAAGTACATCAAGGAAAATACATATACACATAGTCATAAAAAATCAAGGAATGTTGCAAGGATGATAGCCCCGTTATAGTGTTAACTCTAGGTTTAGCCCGGCCCCGTTAAGAGAACAGATTTTGGCGCCCGAGTCACAGATACATAGGGTTTGAGTCTAAGAGTTGTCTTTGTTTTATCTCGTAATTATATGCACAGAGTTTGAAAAAAATCTGATTTAACCTAAGACAAAAACACAAGAACTCTAGCCTTAGCAACAAATTATGCAGATTGAAAAAAACAAATAGGACAGCAACAGGGTGTCAAAGATATAATAGTGAAAAATATCACTCAAACCAGCGTACACTCATTCATTCCGCCATGGCTTCTCACACTAGTACTCACGACTTTGCTTGCTGCCTCTTGGAACACATTGATTTTTAGATTTTCACACAGACTCAAAAAATGCAGTCTACTGCCAAGAAGTCCCCAGTTCCAAAAGACCTGTTTAACTTGGAGTCTCCGGGAACGACTACTTGGGTATGCAAATTTGTTCAAATGTCTGATTAAGTCACCTAACAATTATTCCAGGCGCGGGAGTTAACAGAGCACAGTGTCAATAGCGTAGGTTTCTAAAAAAAAATGATGAATGTCAGGTCGGTGCCTTCCCTCAGTATAGGATTCACTTTAGTCACACCACAGATTTGTCCACAAGATATAATCTAGTCGGGAAATGATTGTTAATATTCACGCCGCCAGGCAGCAAATTATATAGAGTTTCTAGAAGAAATTAAGTGCTGGCTCCAAGGTCCAGTATTTATCATTACAGTCTTTGAAAACCCGTTATAGGGATATTAGTATTTCTGTCTAACTTGCACCGTCAGATCAGTGTTACTTGAGAAAACCCACGTGGTTCAAAATAAGGACTGTCTATTTCTTCACAAGTATGGAAACTACTACTAGGTGCTGGTAAAGTTAGGGTCACCCCAAAACTTTCACTGTGTGGAGGAAAAATAACACATATAATATAATACACAGAATCTGAACTGGTTAAAACTTACATTTAAACTTGCAAGCAGAGAGCTTTGCTTATCATTTAAACTTCCCGTGACGTAAGTTATATTTAAAAATCAGCATTCCTCATAAATTAGGAACACGTGCGTATCCCGTCATCATTCATGAGGCTGGATTCTAGAGTTTATACGTTAGTTTAGAAAAATACACTCGACTGAGTATTAGCAGTTAAATTAAATTCATAAATAGCTACAATTGCCGTTATAAGCTAGAAATTTTAATTAGTCTCCTTTCCACTGAATGCTTCCCTAGAAAATATAATAGCCTACCACTTTATTTCTCTTCTGCGCTAAAGAAATAGATTTAAATGAATTAAGCGATTTAACACTTTAACACTCACACAATCTATATATCTATCATATTAATTACCTCAACCACAGAATTACAGGTAGTCGCACAACTTAAGAATAAAAATGCTGAAAATATTTCTGGAAGTCTAGAAGTTCGACAAATTGCCGAAACAAACTGAGATCTTCGCTAACAGCTATTCTGTTTTTCGAGCGACCTATCTACTGTGGAGTCTATGAGCGAGAATGAAATTAAAGTTTCAAACTTGGCCAATATCTTAAAATCAGACAAAGGGCCCAAACTTATTTCGCCAAGCGAAATTATCTCCCCTACTCCCAACATTTACGTCCGCTTAACGCGTGTCGTAACTGTCACCTACTGACCACGATGTACGCGTGTCAGTTTCAAATCCCAGACAGCCTGACTCCATTGCCCAAGTGAGCGCCGTGTCAGTTTGGGATTTTCCAGCCAAATGTCTGGATACTGCCCGGTGCAGATGTAAAGTATCACACCTCACCGGGACTAATGCCGAGAAGAAGCTCGCGCGCTCGGTGAGAATGTAGACGATTTGCTACGTCCTGTGTTCAGCGAACCGACTTATCACGCCTTCTGACGCCCTGACATCTACGTAATATCGTCCTAGCGCGATTCTCAGTTTAAGAGAAAGGAAAAAGGTAAAGTTTGCGAATTATATGAGAATAATATTCGCAAAACGAATGGATGAAAAATATACAGGAAAAATGAAATACAGAGATAATAAAAGAGAGAATTTGGGTGAACAAATAGGAAGAAAATGTAGGAAATTAAATGAATATAAACCCTACGTGACAATAACCACTTAGCAAGTACAGACATGTCAAATTCACATTTTTTTAAAATGTATGTTTACAACTCTCCCCAGATGGGATATACAATCTCCTGGCACAGTAGAATGGACACAGCAACGTTGATTTGATGCTTCGAACACTCGGTCTGGGATAGTTTCAGAATCTCTCTAATGACATGTGCTTCTGATTCCTTAAGTTTCCAGTCTTTGTATTTAAAATTGCGGGTTCTCTTTTAAGTTATAAAGAGGCCCAAATACTTCGATCTGTCACTTTTAATTTTGGAATTCTTTGTCCGATCCTTCTCTCTGGCTGCTGGGAGATTTTACTTGACGTTGTTAAAAATGCAGTCTGATTTGTGTCTCCGACTTTATTAGATTATATCTCATTTCCACTCCTGTCGCATATGGTATTTTAGACAGACTTGCCAATGAGAACCATTGTTTTTTTCATGTTCTCAAATCCAACCAATCGTAAGCTGAGAACTGGATGTGTCATGATGTTAGCTAATCCTCTCTCCGCGTGTTTTAATATTATCTATTTTTTTTAGAATTTAAACTCGTGACCTCTTTCAAATATGTCAGTAATACTTCCGATTACACTTATGCAAACTCACAAACACATCGTTGAACTTATTTCGTGGCTAATACCTTTCCCAACATAATCTCCCAAGACGGGTTGTCTGTATTATTGATGCAGAGATGATCAAGCGGAAGTATTACCTCATTATCATCTGGGCCTTCGCACATCTTTCAGACGGCTTTCCAGACTGATAATCTGACTTTCTTTCTGTCGATCGTGTTAGACAACCTTGTGTCAACAGTTACCGTCTCTATCAAAGGTATCTAGACGACTTAAGTGATAAAAATGTTAACGGCGGACCTGTCTAATTATCCTTGTCATGCTACGATTCACATGGTGAAACGTAAACAAGTCTGGGAGTGACTAAGAAAGAATGTAGGTGCATAAAATATGCCAAATCATAGGAAGATGAGTGAGGAAAATGAAGAAATAAGTTGATAATGCAGGAGAGAACGAAATGGTGTAAACGGACACAACTGATTTCGTCACAATTATGATATTCTCATCATCTTCTTTCTGCTCCCTATGAAGCCTGGGGTAACTTAGCTATTGGTTCCTTGTGCGGAAACCCGCATGAAGGAGTCACCAGCTCTTACGGTTGTGGTTTATGTGGCAATTTATTCTACCTGATGAGGCTCTGCCAGCTTCATACTCAAATTTACATAAATATGCGTGTCATAAATGTAATAAGTACATATAAATTAAGAAACTATACATTTGAAGACTTACCCCTTCAATGAGATGCAGACATTTTGTACAGAATGGCCGATACCACTTAAATGCAGCCGTAAAAGTGCAGTTTTCTCGTATGAGTTAATGTTATTATAAATTCACAACTAGTAACTCGAACACATGAGGGGGATCTCTTCGGATTTGTGACTTAAAGTAGTATAGCAGAAGTTTTGTACTTTTAATTTTGCAAGTTACTTTTAATAACTGTGGCACGTCCTAATATGGAATCCTTTTGTCATATCTTAGTAACGTCTTGTCTCTCTGATAAGAATTTCAAAATTAGTGGGGAATCTTCAAACACCCAGGTTTTATAGTTAAAATCTCATCTACACGAAAAGTTACTTTCGCTAGTTTTCACGGTGATGGTCTAACAATGGCCGAAGCCTAGAGTATCTAATGTGGTTCTTCAAGAGTATCTACCTTCGCACAAGATTACTCTTGGCTGAGATACAGATAGAAGGATGATGATGCTTCTACCTCGAGGGAGTATTCACAAGATATTCCTGAAGTTAAGAACAATGCTGAATTTGTCTTATTAACGTTAATTTTTGATCTGCCTGCCGGCTTTTGTGAAGAGGTATTATATAATTTAATTTAGCTCGTACTGAATTAACATCCTTCTTTTTATTTGGCTCAATTGATATAAATATAGATATAATAAAGATGATGATTCATCTTGTGCACTTCTCTATGTAATAACTAAATCAATCATGAATTTATTAAAAAAACAACATATAACAAATGTATATATCAATTACTGTGAAACAAATGTAAATACATTTTAACTGGTGATTACCAAATATTGGTTTCGTCATTGAAACTGATATCGGCTTTAGGAAGCTTATTTGCGGAATATAGATCAATAAGTTCTGTTGCGCTGGCCTATTAAAAATGTCACTTAGCTTCCAAACTGCTGGAGTGTATGCTGCTATTTCATCAATTCACCTCTGAATGTAAGTTTCAAGTGTCGATTGCAAGCTTTGAGCCACAGGAGAATAGTTCAGCTGGTATCGTAGAATTGTACCTCAAATGGTCTCGTAAACTCGTACCGCGAAATTTAAAGGGAATAAAAGAACAAATTCCGCTGCTAAGTCTTTGTTTTCCTGATATTAATTAAGCACCTTTTCCGCTGCCCATCAAATGATCCTTTTATCTGAATTTTTACTCTCCCTGAGTGTATACCATACAACTCAGGGTAAATGATGAAAATCACCATTCGTTTAGTTAATTTACTGGGAAAATTTCGACTGGACAGCGGCAAGTGTCTTGTACCTGGTTGGACATGTTTAAATATACATACGATTATTACAAATGATAGTAAATATATTCATATGATGGCATCATCTTCAACTCCCTGTTCCACTTGGAGTCGTTACTTCTTCTTTTGGTTCCATTTTGTGAGAACCTGCATGAAGCAATTACCGGCGCTTTGCTGTGGTGGTTCATGAATATATCATTTTCACGTGCTGAGGATGCCAGCCTCTTAAGAACCTGTATAACCATTGGCATGTTCAAACATGTCAAATTCAAAGTATAAAAATATATTACAACTTACCCCAATACTAGGATCATAAGTTTTTGCTCAGTTGAATAGTCTCGGCAACTTGATGCAGATGCCTCAAACACATGTGTGGGGTTTTATTTCTATTACAGAATCTCTATGTGACTTTGTGAGTAGGTCCTGTAGTAGTCCGGTTTCCGTATTAAATTGTAGAGTTTCCTTGTTGTAGTATTCAAAAGGTGCTCTAATACGTCCGGTCCTATAAGGACATAATTCTTACTTCTATTCTTTCCTGGCTTCAGTCCGAGCTGTTTACTTTTGACGATTCTGCTATGCAGGGTTGTATGTCTAAAATGTTCTACATTATATTGCAGTTCTCTTGCCCACGCTCAAACCTGGCACTTCCGACAAAACTTCCAATCAACTTGCTAAGCCAAAAGCATTCGAAAGTGCATGTTATGATAACTTTCCTCATAAACTTTTCTGCATGACTCATGCGTTTGTAAAATTTAAACGGTCACTCTCCATATATGGAATTTGTATTTCCGTCAGTTCTCTGTAATGATTACCATTACACCTTCTTACATTTATTTTGCTTATAACAAATCTGTTTGGATATTTATTACCGCATTTCCGACGTCTCGTGTGTGTCTGTAATCTGCCACCGGATCGATAATAGACCTGCACTCCATGTGCAAACAAACACCGGGCGTCATTACTCGAAGATGACGAGTCGTCAATCTGGGTTTACCTGTAACTCATCTCCGCGAGAATTGGCATGCAAACATGACACGTATGTATAAGGTAAAGGTAAAGGAACCCGTTACACGCCCATTGAGGCATATTGGGAATATTGTGTTAGGCCCATATTATCTTGACCGTCGGCACACTAGGGGTGATGTGGTCGGCATCACGCCGGCCGCCTTAACCTTCCCAGAGTAGCTCTGGTACCCATTTGGGGCTGGGTCGACCCAGGAGCCGTTTGTGGCCTAAAAATTTTCCGCCTCATCTGGGGATCGAACCATAGACCACTGCGCTAGGAAGCCAGTGCACTAACCACTATGCTACCGCGGCTCCACACGTATGTATAGAAGAAGTATAAACATTTACACGAAAGTACCAAATACTGTCGGAGGTAGGAAAATAGAATGTACCAAAAATCAAATGGCGTACATAATTAGTACGCACAATAAAGGTAGATTAATACTGCCAGAGAGGACAAGAGAGCGAACAAAATTATTTGACATTATTTTATGTCTTTGCTGAAACCAATCACAGGTTAGGCTAGTTTATTTTTCAAATCGTTGTTTAGATAATTGTTACCCTTGCCGTTAACAATTACATCGTATGGCTTGCCCTAATTCTTCAAGATCTTCTTCCCATCTCTGTTTATTACGATAAGAGACCTTGCCTGAAATAATTACGTCTTATATTCCGGTCGCTAAATATTTCAATCTTGTTGTAATCAAGATAAACCCGAGAGAGGCATTTTTTTCTGCTAGTCATGCCGCCAATTTAAACATTTGTTGTCTCGTACGGCCATCCCCTTCTAATCCGACACACGTGTTCGTATCATACTTTTCACCAAAGCGAAAACAAATACATAATCTAAATGTCTGGGTCAGGCAATTTAACTGCTGATAACAATACGCACCATCTGCTTATCTACACAACCACGCTAGGCTTGCATAAACAATCAGCCCGGCGGACAATCGTCCGTCAATGTTATACTATTTTAAATCCCTGACCTTATTGTTCAATCGCTGGCTAAATGTTCTTTCTGTGATTTAAAAACTGGAAACACCACCCACACGTGTGGCACGCAGGTGATATATTCTGTGTTCGTTCGGGGAAGGTATGCCCGAAAAAAACAGATAATGATCGTGAATATTGACTTAGTGCGGTGTAGCGTAAGGATAGACAGAAGAAATGGACAAATGAATAGGACGTTTTATGACAGCACACACATTTTTTTATGAAATGTTACATCTTTTTATACATTACAAATATTTTAAAGAGACATTATATCTCTTTATGGGACCCAAAGATGCAGCAATAGAGAATGCAGTCAGCGACCCATAGCTTGACTGCTTGCATTAGGGTCAGCGAACCAGAGCTGACCAAGACCCTACTACACCTCCACGTGGTGGTCCTGGAAACAGGCTGCATCACTGCAGTCTGGCTGAGAGAGTAGGGATCGAAGAGGGAAGGCAAACCCGGTCCCAAAAAATGTCGTGCTGAAGTCGGATTTGTCGGCCGAAAGGCGCAGATATCACAGCTCCGGCGTAAACAAACACAACGCAACCAACGTCCTTTTCAGGATGAACGAGGAAGGAAGAAGAAGATATGTTTACACTAAATATATTTTATTGAAACATTAAACTTCTCTCTATACATCACAAATATTTTAGTGATCGCATTTTCATCGCTTCCTTTGTTCTGTTGTCTATGGTTGGCCAGGACTTCTTTACTTCCTTCTTGTCATGACATGCGCCAAACTCTTTTACATATTCAAATCAAAAGACCCGGATTTACTTGTAATTACTTGTTTATCATTAAGGATTTCTCGAAATAAAATAAATACATATTTACTTACTTAGTCGTTCCCCTTCTACCGTGAGGTGTATAGGTTTGGAAGAGAGAGCGCCTGTCGGCTGTCTTCCTTCTGTCCTAGTTCCATTCTAGTCCTCGGTCCTTCAAAGATTGTCTAACGTTGTCCTCCCAGCGGACTCTGGAAGTAAACACATAACTATTTATATTATCCTCTCTCCCCCCCCCCCCCTTTCTATATGAACTTAATTGGTAGTTAGAGCAAGCGACAAGTACGAGTGGAACAAAAGGTGAGAAGAAGACCCTTGCGATGGATGACATACATTTAGAAAACCTGTTGATAGCATTACCTGGATGTCACGGAGAAGAGAACTGGAGTGATACGGAGGGGATGAAGAACAAGACATGGACAGATCTCGAGCTGATGGCACGGGACTGGAAGACTTGGTATATGTTTGTTGAACGCCTATGTTCTGTGGGGAGATGAACGATGAAAGAAGAAGTAAGAGCAGAACTTTCAGTTGGAAACTTTATAGTTTCATACAGTCATGCTAAGCGTCCGATTGACAAAGTGGTTAGAGCGCTAGTCTCTCACGACAAAAGTGCTGGGTTCGAATCAAGGTACATACATGCTCCATTCTACCGAGCTGTAAATGGGTACCTGACTTTGAGTTTTGGAAGGAAGTGGCAGCGAGGAAGGGAACTGGTCACTCCACCTCTCGGGGCTGGATCGAGTATGGTAAAGTCTCTAACACTTCATTCCTCTACGGAAGTATCTGCTGTGGGACGACCTTTACGATGATGCTTCTCTGAATTTTGAAAAAAAAGAAGAAACAGAAGATTTCTTTAAAACCAGAGAAAAACGTAGATTTTGAATATGCACTGATTTTGTAACATAAATTGTAACTTTCTCAAGTTCATGTGGTTTTTATGATTTATATCACATAATATGGTGTCTAACTTCAGTGAGCGGTATAAATAAGGTTATCAGTATGCATTTAGGACAATATTACAGTACTAAGAAATCGCAGGCTATACGCGAATCAGAATATACGCAATATGTTGGCTCAAGGAAAGTCATTAATCATTCCAACATAAATTATACACAGTAAATGGGTCAACAGTAAGGGATCCCGTTACACGCCCATTGAGGCATATTGGGAATAAGGTGTTAGGCCAGTATTTTCTTGATCAACGGCACACTAGGGGTGATGTGTTCAGCATCACGCAGGCCGCCATAACCGTATCAAAGTTCCTCTGGTACCAAATTTTTGAGTCTGGGTCGACCCCGGAGCCGTTTGCGATCTCAAGAATCCCACCTCAACTATGAAATAGTCATCACTTTTACCGCGACACACAGTAAAAGCTGTTTTAAAACAGCTAAAGAGATGATAAATGTGAACGTAATCCGGTGTTGTGCACCAACTGATGACGGGGGCGGAGTCTGTGAGAAAAGCATTTTATACTAGACTGCAGGAAATTATGGAAAAAGTAAAAAGAGGAGACATCGCGGTTTTGATGGGTGGCATGAGTGCTGGGATACGTACAGTCGGCACCGGTTTTGAAGAAGTCATAGGAAAACATGGGCTAGCAATAATGAATGAAAATGGGGAACTATTCTCAAACTTCTGTGCTTCACATCAACTGGCGGTGGGAGGAAGCATGTTTCCACGTGAGAGACCACACAGGGCAACATGGATATCGTCAGACCGTGGAACAGAAAATCAGATTGATCATATATGTATAGACAAGGAGTTTGGATCATCATTGCAGGGTGTAAAAGTATGTAGAGGGGCGGGTGTGGCATCGGATCACCACCTTCTGATAGCCAAAGTGGAAATGAAACTCGGGAGATATGCAGCAGTGCAAAATTGTAGACAACAATTTAATGTGGGACATCTGGGAGATCAAGAGACAAGAGACGGGAGACAAGTTTGCAGTCACGGTGTCCAACAGGTTCCAAGTTCTCCGGCTGCTCAGGGATGTAGAGAATATAGGAGACTGTTGGCAGCAGGTCAAGACAGTTGGCCGCAGGTCAAGACTGTTGGCAGCAGGTCAAGACTGTTGGCAGCAGGTCAAGACTGTTGGCAGCAGGTCAAGACGGTGTGGAATGAGACATGTGGGGAAATGCTAGGGAAGGTGGAACGACAACAAAAAAGCATGGATAACAACAGAAACCATCAATAGAATAAAAGACAGAAAAAATAGGAGGGCAGATTTTGACACAAGCAAGGCCGGAAGTTCCAGGGCCAAGGCTCGGGGGGTGTGCGCGGAGGCAAACGGAGAAGTAAAGGGAGGTATCGAGGGAGACAGGAGGAGGTGTATTGGGGATTTGGCGGGAGAGGCGGAGGATGCTGCGGCCAAGGGAAATGTGAGAGAACTGTGTAACAGCACAGGGAGGCTAACAGGGAGATGCGGGCAAACAGGTTGCCTCCTAAAAGACAGGAATGGAAAGCTGTTCAGTGGTATGTAAGAGCAGATGAAGAGGTGGACAGAATATTTTGAAGACCTTCTCAATAGACCAGCTCCACAAAACGCCCCTGACATTCAGCCAGCAGAAGAAGAGCTGCAGGTTGGCGGTGAAAGACCGGTGGGGAAAGAAATAGGGAAAGCCATGGGGCTTCTGGGAGATGGAGGGGCGTCTTGACCTGATGGCATTCCAGCGGAGGCCATCAAGGCAGATATCGACACGGCTACAGAGATGTTATATAAATTATTTGGTAAAGTCTGGGAAAAGGAAGAGATGCCAGCGGAATGGAAGGAAGGATATCTGGTTAAGTTGCCTAGGAAGGGAAATGTACAAGAGTGCACAAATTATAGAGGAATGGGGTTACTATCGGTGCCAAGGGGAGTATTAAACGGAATTATCCTTGGTAGATTGGGAGAGTCCATGGAAGGGAAACTGAGAGATGAACAGGCAGGTTTTCGACAAGACAGATCCTGTGCGGACCAGATGGCCACTTTGAGAGTGGTAGTTGAACAAATTCTGGAATGGAATTCACCACTATACATCGGATTTGTGGACTATGAAAAGGCATTTGACATAGACAGAGAATCACTTTGGAAATTGATGGGGCATTATGGAGTTCCCCTGGAGATCATTAATTTAATAAAGAAAACATATGAAACCATGACATGCAGAGTTCTTCATGAAGGACAGCTTACAGAACCATTTGGGATAGGAACAGGAGTGCGACAGGGATGCCTCTTGTCTCCGTTTCTTTTCTTGCTGGCAATAGTCTGGGTTATGAAAGCTTCGACAACTCACAGCAGAAATGGAGTCCAGTGGACTCTGACTAAACAGTTGGATGATCTGGATTTTGTTGATGACTTGGCTCTTCTGTCCCATAACCGTAATCAGATCACGGCAATTGGGTCTGAAAATACACAGGGAAACGACAAAAATAATGAGAATAAATGCAGGTAGTGATGGCAGGTGTCGTGGAATATTCTAATCCACATATATAAATTATCAAGTAAATATAAAGCCTAATAAATACATATAATAAATAAAGGAAGAAGAATGGTAAAGAACAGTGCTGTCACAATGACTGTACTCGAAATCCCCTTGTTTTCTACTGCGTATGCAAATTGTAACGTTTCACGTTGATATTAAAGGCCTTCTGCAACATACACGCGTTTCCCAAACACACAATAAAATGTGCTGCCTTTCTAAGAAAAACCTTGAAATATGCAAGTTGACCTAAATTTTAAATTCCATTCATGTCTTTTTCTACACTATGTTACCAAGATCAAAAGACAGATGGACTAAAGGATAGCGAGAAGGGAGAGGCAGAAAGCCGAACACTAAACACGCTTCGCGCGATACACAAATGCTGCCATCACGCGTGTAAGACTACATGCACTAACTTTTTTTCAGACGGACAGTGATAAAATACATTACCCATCCCAGAGTTAGGTTTATAAATCATGAAAAACGCTTATTAGAAAAGATAACATTAGATGGGTTTACGGTTGAAAACATAACAGTACCCAGACAGCACATCTTCGAAACAGGAGGTAGAAAATACATATTTTGAACGCAGCCACGTAGCTCTTTTAAATTTGGATATTTGGGTTCCTTAGGGCTTGCTGACAAAGAATATGTAAAACGTTACGCAAATAGTCCAGGAATTAATAAATTATACCCAAAATAAAATAGTGGGGATGCCTGACAGCATGGAATCATTTCTGCTCATAAAATTTTTTTATAACGTGTTTGAAAAAAATCTTACGTTACAGAATTAGCCTACCATGTAAACTCCAAATTGATTGGAGCGCAACAAATGAAAGACTAACCACGATTGGTCGGGCTATAAATACTATCTTTCGTTGTTAGGGGAGACGTGAAAAGGTAACATTTTTTCAAACACTTGTCGAAACGTGGCCTCATTGGCTAGACTCGCTGATATACTCACTTAGGAGCGTTAGTTCGAGACCACTAGTGCAAATAATCTTGATAAAGCAACAGTGCGTTGAAGCCAGCTCATATTTGTGTTAAATAAAAGCCTGGAACATAAGCAGATGGGAATTTGTGCCAGTAATTGTGCCAGAATTCATTGCTAATCAACGTATCTGTGTTTATTTCCATGAAATTGTGGTAAGCTTGAACCATTCAGTATCTTTTAATGAAAATTGAATGTAAATTGTTAATTTATGCCTGTATATATATGTGTAGTTCAGTGGCAAACAGGAGATAAAGCCTATAATGCTCCAGCCTGAACAGAGGGTGTCGGAGGGAAGTAAAACGGCATGGAATGGCCAAATAGTACACTGACACCTGGATGATTGATTAGACAGAAATAATGCTGGAATTGCAGAGGCGTAGTAACCATTAAGGAGGTAAATACTGGTATAAAGTATTTCAGATGAAGCTGACAGTTGGCCTAACGCTCTGAACTCAATGTTTGTGTTGTATTGTGCTCAGTGTAGAACTAGAGTATCAATTAGTTATGAAGTAGAAGGTACATCCTTCTTGTTTTCAGGGACCGTGGTCTTGATGGTACTGAGCAGCACCTGGTCAGAGCTTTGCTGAATCCAGAGTCGGACAGCATACTCCTTGGTCTTTTTAGCTATCAGTGAGGTGTCTCCAGAGCCCAGAGGAGAATTCGAGCAGAGGAGTCCTTTCCTGCCGCCATCACGCAAGATAAGCTGATTTGGCCAGCTGAGCTCAACATTATGTCCCCTCATCTTGAAATGACTTTGTAAAAATAACATTCAGAGGGGAATTTAATTGTCTTAATATCAGGAACTGAGAACATCTCCAATACTAGTCCCAAAAGACAAACTATTGAAGTCATGATGACAAATACCAACAGAGCTTGAACAAAACAAAACCAGTATTACCTCATATTACCACTACACAACTGACACACATAGGATATTTTAATAATATATGTCACTACAATATTCATATTGATAAAGTCTGTACATATACTTGTAATTAAAATTGATTGTGATTCCTGGTTCCTTTGTATTTGAATCAGGACACATATACCTTTATGATAACCATGAATACATATTGTTATTTGAAAAGTTATCAGTGACTCCTTAAGATATTCTCATAGAGTGTTATATGTATGTGAGTGTCACAGTGTTGTCAAGAGTAGTGGATTAAATTAAATTGTTTATCTGTCTGTTGTTGTGACTTACACTTCATCATACACATACCCTAGACACATAACGTAGTCATCACACTATTCCAGAATAATTCTGACTGAGATATATAGATATGTGGTAGCAAGTAAGGTTATCTATAATACACTACTCTTAATAGATATAGATACCTTCACAGCTGATCTCAGTCAGTACACTAAGTCCCCTATAAATATTTATAACATCCCACTTCACCACAGCAGGGTTGAACTTGAAGAAACATCACTACAAGATGTAGAATCGTACACATATCTTGGCAGCAATATAGACAAAGTTGGAGGGACAGACCTTGAAATCAAATTAAAAATGCAGGAACCAAGGGGAGCATTCATTGCATTGGGAGGTGTATGGAGATCAAGAGAAATTGGATCCAACGCGAAAGTGGGAGTCTTCAACTCATATGTGAAATCAGTCCTATTGTGTGGCTCTGAGACATGGAGAGCAGCGGAGACGACGGCCGAAAGGCTGCGGACTTTCATGGATGGGTGCTTGCGTGGAATAAAGGGATTAAAATGGTACCAACGTGGAACTGATAACAAGAACTAGACAAGTGCCAGTGGAACAAGAGATGAGAAGAAGACGATGGCGATGGATAGGACACACACTGAGGAAACCTGTTGATAGCATTACAAGGCATTCCTAGTTCTATGACCCCCAGGGCAAGAGAGGCAGAGGTAGACCAAGAAGCACATGGAGAAGGGAGCTGGAAACAGAGGTGAAAATGATGAGGAGAATTTGGAAATAACTTGAGATTATGGCACGTGACAGGAGGACTTGGCATGTGTTTGTTGAAGGCCTATGCTCCTTTGGGAGTGGAAGGTTATGAATGAATGAATGAACAAAGTAAAAGTAAAAACTAATCAAACTCCGTGTCACAAACACAACAAATGGAACACAATTACACAATAGAAACACAAAGTTTCACAGATACAAGTCCTTATTTTTTAATTGATGAAGTTCAACTTTGTCCCGCCTGTTTGTAACTGTGGCTGACGAAGGGTGAAATCAGAAACGTCCCTTGTTTCCTGTGAACCGTTAATTTGTAAAACTGAATCAATACCGTTTTATTTGTTTACATATACGATATATTTGTCCCGCGGATTGTATTTTGTCAATGTTTAAGATATTTTTTAGAGCATCCGATTGACAGAGCGGGCATAACACTTGTCTCTCGTGGCAAATTTACAGTGTTACGGGTTCGAAACCTTCTGCTTACCCAGCTGTAAACGGGTACCTGGCTCTGCTCTCGAGTTAGGGTTGTCAATGGCAGCCAGGACAGGAACTGGTAAACCCATCGCATAAAGCTGAACATAGTATAATGACATCTAACACTCAACATTCCTGCAGCAGTATATAATGAAATCTAACACTCAACATTCCTGCGGCAGTATATAATGAAATCTAACACTCAACATTCCTGCGGCAGTATATAATGAAATCTAACACTCAACATTCCTGCGGCAGTATATAATGAAATCTAACACTCAACATTCCTGGGGCAGTATATAATGAAATCTAACACTCAACATTCCTGCGGCAGTATATAATGAAATCTAACACTCAACATTCCTGCGGCAGTATATAATGAAATCTAACACTCAACATTCCTGCGGCAGTATATAATGAAATCTAACACTCAACATTCCTGCGGCAGTATATACTTCCTTTAATTTTTATATTTTGTGACAGCGCCTTCATATAAATGATTAAGGTGAACATTGTGTATAGTAACAGGCATTTTGATACTTTAGGGCCTCCTTG
Organism: Oreohelix idahoensis; assembly: GCA_024509875.1. NCBI lineage: Eukaryota > Metazoa > Mollusca > Gastropoda > Stylommatophora > Oreohelicidae > Oreohelix > Oreohelix idahoensis. The sequence continues at coordinate 1,235,131 of JAMPIV010000333.1, read as the reverse complement.
GCAAGCAGCTTGTGCACAGCAGTGTCACACTGTATCCTACTGGCCTGTTTATTTTTCATATGATTTTGCTTTTGAACAAACTCTTTCAACATTTCAAAGTTAACATTTTTGAGGCTTTGAAAAAAAAAAACATATTTTGACTGGAAAAAAAAGAAACAAAAGCGAGGCAAACTAAAAAAAAGATCTAGGAGGAAAATAATTGAGAGTGGCAACGCTGGTTTCCAAACGTCAAGGCAACACATTCAGTTGTTGGACACTTTGAACACTATCACTTGTGGGACATTTTATTGCCTCAACACTTTCAGTTGTTGGACACTTTATTGTCTCAACACTTTCAGTTGTTGGACACTTTATTGTCTGAACACTTTCACTTGTGGGACATTTTATTGTCTCAACACTTCAATTGTTGGACACTTTATTGTCTCAACACTTTCAGTTGTTGGACACTTTATTGTCTGAACACTTTCACTTGTGGGACATTTTATTGTCTTACACTTTCAGTTGTTGGACACTTTATTGTCTCAACACTTTCAGTTGTTGGAAACTTTATTGTCTCAACCCTTTCAGTTGTTGGGCACTTATTTGTCACAACATTTTCAGTTGTTGGACACTTTATTCTACCTACACTTTCAGTTATTGGCACTTTATTTTCTCAACACTTTCAGTTTATAGACACTTTATTTCCTAATCTCTTTTAGTTGTTGGACATTTTATTGTCTTAACACTATCAGTTGCTGGTCAGTATCAACACTTACAGTATATGGGTACTTTATTGTCTCAACACTTTCAGTTGTTGGACACTCTACTGTTTCACCACTTTCAGGTGATGGACACTTTATTATCTCAACAATTTCAGGTGGTGGACACTTTATTATCTCAACACTTTCAGTTGTTGAACATTTTACTGTCTCACCATTTTCAATTGTTGAAGTATATAATTTTCAATTATATTTTCAATTGTTGAAGACTTTATTATCTCAACCATTTCAGTTGTTGAAAATGTTGTTGTCTCATCTATTTCAGGTGTTGGACATTTTGTTGTCTCAACACTTTCCCGCCTTGCGTCAGAGTATGTGTTTCTCCAAGGGCCCTTCGTGTCAATTGCTGTGTACAGTAAGGTCTGTACACGAGATTAGTGCTGTATGAAGGCAGTGGCTAGCAGTAATGATGGTGGTGGCTAGCAGTAGCGATGGTGGTGGCTAGCAGTAGTGTGACCGGGGGAATTTTGGGGAAGGGATGTAAATCCGCCTATCACTTGATATAAGGGAAATAATTCCAGGACTTTCTTTGTAGTGGTTCTTCTGGGGAAGACTGGTTATTCACCAGAGGTGTTACTTCCAGAAGAGAGGAACAACCCAGGTAATTAAGAGAACTCGTAAGTGCCTTTACGGATTTAATATTGATCTTGAAAGGCTGGTAAGTAATCAGTAACTCGAACAGTCAAAGGAAACTTCAATGGTGCAGAGCATTTGATAAGTCCAAATGGTTATAAAAGATGTTCTTTATTTTCGTTTCGTATTTCAAGTAAATAGTGGCAGCTCGAGATAAATTTCTGGTGGGGAAGAAAATGAAAACTGCCAGCTTCAGCCTCCAAGGCGAAAGGCTTACGGCTCCTTAATACTCTAGTCGTTTTGTGACATCTGTGGAAATCCTAGCGAAATAAAATATGATTCGAGACTTCAATCAAAACTAGATCGAACTTACTTCAAGTGGAATGAACCACACACATAATCGTGGCAGGGGTTAGTGCTGGTTCACTAACTTTCCTGGTCGGTAGGAAATCTCTAGACAAAACGTAGGAGTCAAGGGCTTTTTTCGTTCAATAGTAGTCGTAGCGCCAGGTTGCTCCAAACCTAAACTAAAGAACTTTTTTTTTAAAAAAAAAACCTTTATTGGGTCAATATTTTACAACATCCATAGTATTTACAAGAGTTAAAATTCATATACATTGTAAATAGTACATAGTGTGAACTACTACCCCTCCCTCCCCCCTCCCCCTATCCCCAAGTAAGTAATAACAACAAGTCAGCAATATTATAACAAAAGGATATATAACAAAAGCCATATCAAAACCCAAAACATCCCAACCATATCCCAAGCAATATCCCAAACAATATCATAGTGAGTACCAAAATTATTATAGATGGTGAAACAAATGAGGCTATGAACATCGACACCCTACTATGAGATGATTTATGAAGACGTATATAATAAAGGTTATTTACAGTCAAAGCAACCTGCTTTGCATGATGACCCAAAGGCCTCAAGTATGATTTTTACATGACGTGAAGTATTTACAAGCAAAGCTACCTTGCTTTGCATGACAAATGAAAGGTCAATAAAGGTTTAAGTATTTAAACAACAACACAAAAGTTTCAAATCTGTTCTGTTATGTTTTGTGTTATTTGTTCGTATATCTGTGAAAATATTCTACTGTCGTAAAGTATGCCGTCATGTACTGCCCTATTTCTACATATCCACACTAAGTATCTAAATTCTGCTAATAAAGTTAAGAGTTTAAGCTCTGTCTGTCTCGGTAACTTAGGTAAAATATTCAACATGACCACTTGGTACATGCTGAGCGAATGCGGTGTTTTGGAAGTTATTAGTGTTATTAGTTTGTTTATTGTAGGGACCACTGTTCTACATGTGTAAAACAAGTGGTCTTCTGTTTCTATTGCATTGTTACTACACAGTTTACACCTTGGTTGCGCCTTGCCTGCTTTCATTGCTGAATGCTTGCTCATGATAGATGTTAAACTGTACAGTAATCTAAATGTAACTTGTTTGGCTTGTGGCTTGACGTCTATTGCGTGAATGTTTGCGAAACTCTGTGTGTAATCCATTGTGATGTTGTACCCCCGTTTTATTCGTGTACCTAAGTGGGGTTCCTGTGCTCCTACTAAAAGTTTGTATATGAGTTTAGTGTCTTGTTTTATTAACTGTTCATTCCCTTTTAGATTTTCTATGCATATCCTATAAAAAGGTGGTGGGGTGTCAAAGGAATGTGGTTGGTTGTTTTCTAGTTTGTGTAACTTAATTAGCCTAAGTCCGATATAATAATGTGCTAAGGGGTACAAATTTGGGTTTTTAATTATCTCCCCTATATATTTAATCCTTAAAGCTTTAATTTTAGTGTTGATGTCTTGTAAGGCTATCCCCCCTTTATGTTTGGGCTGTATTAGGGTTAAATGTTTAATACTTTTAAAAGTACCCCTAAGAATGACATTCCTAATCAAAACATTTATTTTAGTTACCACTGACTTTGGCATAATTTGGATATTTGCTGTATATATAATTTTAGACATAATGAAACAGTTCACTATGATGCTTCTCCCAAAAATAGTAGCTGTCTTGTATTTATATTTCCCTATCATGTTTTGAATTTTATCTACTAACTTTACCCATGTCTCTGTATTGGGGTCATAAGGGTTGCAGGAATAATTTATCCCATAAATTTTGATTCTATTAACTTGCGTTAACTGAAAGGGGAAATCCGTCTTGTTTGCCCATGTGCCTAATCCCGTTAAACTAGATTTTTAAATATTTAGTTTGGATTCATTAGCGTATCCAAACTCTGTAAAGGTTTCTAATATCTTTCTTATGGAATCTACAGTTGCTGGGAGGAATAAAGTATCATCAGCATACGCTAATGATTTTCTTTCCCCTTTCCCGGGTATAAAAGTCCCCGTGATGTTTACATCTTGTCTTATTTTTTCCAGCACTGGCTCTAGTGTTAAAACGTATAACAGGGGAGACAAAGGGCACCCCTGTCTCACTGATCTTGTCAGCCTAACTGGGTCACTTAAACTGTGATTAATTAATATTCTACTATGGGGTTTTTTGTATAAGATTTCTATCCATGTTCTAAAGTATTCCCCTATGTTGTTTGCTTGTAACGTTTTATGTAAGAAGGAATGTGATACTCTGTCAAAGGCCTTTTCCTGATCTAATGATAGTATTGCACTTTGACACTGTCTATCGTGCGTGTATGTAATCAAATCCCTTATGAAGTGTGTATGTCTACAAATGTTCCTACCATGTACACTGCATTGTTGGTCAGCGTGTATCAAGTTCTGCATGAATAATTTAAGTTTCAGAGTGAGAGCTTTGGCCAAGATTTTATAATCAGTATTTAAAAGCGAAATAGGCCTGTAATTTTTGATTGACTTTTTGTCAGCATTATCTTTAGGTATTAAAGTAATAAAGGATTCATTTAAACTATTCGGAAGCTCTCCTTTCTGGAAGGCTTCCTCAAATACTTTAATTAAAAGGGGGCCTAAAATTGGGAAAAAGAAAAAGTAAAATTCTGCCGTTAACCCATCTGGGCCGGGTGATTTATTTTTCTGGAAAGTACTGATCGCTTCCCTTAAGTTTTCTAAAGTTAAAGTTTCGTCTAATTTCTTGCTCTCATCATCACTTAAACGTTTTGTGTAGTGTAGAAATTTATCCTGTATGTTTACGTTAGTTGGTTCTTTAGCGTATAATTTTGTGTAATATTCAAAAAAAGCGTGTCTAATATTAATGTCTTCTGTCTGTTGTTTCCCATTCATGTCAAATATTTCCTGAATCTGCCTACTGTGTTGTACATTTTGTTCAATCGCTAAATATTGTCTACTGGGTGTTTCTTGTGTAATAGTATTTAATTTTGACCTAAGGAGAGCCCCTTGGTATGTGTGTTGTTTGTACAGGTCTAATTTCTCTTCTAAAGTATGAATGTGTGGGTTAGATTTGTCTATCTGTTTAGTTAAACTTATTGCGTCTTCCAATATATTTTGTTCCCTCTTAAAAACCCTGTGTATTGTTGTTGCTAAAGTCTGTGTTCTGTCCCTTATTGTGTTTTTTAGCAGATCCCAATATTCTGCAATGTTGTTATTGGGGATATCCTGTGTGTAACCCTGAATGAGTTGTGTTATTGTATCTGTGAAGAAGGTATTTGTTAGCAAGTTATTGTTGAATTTCCAATGCGGGGATCTCTTTAATTTTGTATATGTGTGTCCCGTACTTAGAAATGTGTATACTGCTTGGTGATCTGTAAATTTAAGCGTGTTTTTTATATGGTAAGTTTTGTGTATATTGTAATTATTGGATGCGTAGAACCTGTCCAGTCTTGAGGCCTGTCTAAAATATGGGTTTGTCTTGTCGTGAAATGTGAAAGCTTGTGTGTTCGGTTGTAGTTTTCTGTAAACGTCTACTAGGTCATGTTTGTCAAGAATGGGTTGTAAATGTCGTATTGATAGGGGCATTTGAATTTTCTTTCTCTGAGATACGGGGCCTAAGGAACTACTGTCTAAATTGGCCAAAACACAGTTAAAATCTCCCCCTAACACTATTCTAGTTCCTTTGTAGTGCTTATCTATAGTGTCATACATTCCGTCGTAAAATTTGGGTTGGTCAGTGTCTACTGCGGGTGCGTATATATTAATGAGCGTGTGCGTGTCATGTTTATTGTGTTTGCTCTGTATTTGAATTATGACTTTCTGCCACAACCGTCTGTCCTATAATGTACTGTGTCCCAATCTTCGTTAATTTGTAAGATGGCGACACTACTATACCTGGGGCCTAGGGCGAACCAGCCGTGTTTAAGTCCTAATCTAGTTACAATCCGACTGGCAGAAACGTTGGACGTAATCCCTGTCTGTTGCAAGAACAAAAAATCAGGTTTATCTTTTTTAATCAGTTTGATAATGTGCTCTAGCTTATTCCTCAAACCGTTGATATTGAGGGATATTAGAACTAGGCTGCTTGACAAAGTGGTATCTGAGGGTTGGCCGCTTGTTGCAAACTGTCTACCTGGCAAAGTGGCAGAGTGGGCACTTGCCATATCTAAAATATTTGACAAAACGGGGACTGGACCGTTCGTCTTATTTGAATTACAAAGCAGAGTAGTGGTCTGGGGCTGGCTACCCGCTACAGGTGAAATATTCAGCAATAAATTACTTTCTAACGGTTTATCATATGTTGTAATGGATGGCCCTGGCATAGTGGTAGGTTGGTCACCTGTTTCCCATAGCTTACTTGACAGAGCGGTGCTTAAGGGCTGACCGTTATCTGTCATTACTAAGCCACTCAACACATTTATGTTAGCACTTCTTGACAAAGCGGTGCTTAAGGGCTGACCGTTGTCTGTAGAATGACTGCTCGACACATTAGTGACTGGTTGTTGGCTAAAGGTCGTTGTGCCCTGGCATTTGGGGCTCAACGCAGGCGAAGCTGCGTTGTCAGACCTTCCCGCCTTGACAGAGGGGAGGGTTGGCTGCTTAATTAAAACTGTGCGCATGTTAAAGTGTGTGCATCGTGGACTAACAAACTATCAAAGAACTATTTCCCTGTACATTAAAAAAAACACTTGACTCTTAAATCATAAGTAACACTTTCTAACCTATAGGTGTTGTTATCTTTACTTTAAAAAAATACAATTTCTTTATCTTTAGTATTCTAAGCTGATAGACTTGAAGCCGCTGAAAGGGGCACATCTTCCCACACACTGGTAGTTTACTGTTCAAACTTCCGGCAGGCTCACACGGGAGGATAACATCGGGGTGCAGCTTGGGCGTGCCTTCACATGCACCATTCATCATCAGACCTCTGGAACACCCTTGTCTCACCTGCTTGAAGCCGGAACACAACTGCTTGCACTGGGCCCCAGTGCAGGAAAGAAAGGCTTGTAGGGATAAGCTCATGCGTAATCTACATCATCAAACAGTTGCCCGTCGATGAACAGGCTTGCTGGCGACAACACGGCTTCCATTTCGTCGTCTTCTGCTGTTGCTGCCGCCCAACTTACTTGTGTATTCATCGGCGTTAGCGCCTCTGGAACCTCGGAACTTGACCTTCTAGGGATGTTTGGCGTGGACATCCCACGCTCGTCAACCACAGGTGTCGTCGGGATCTCCCTAGGGGAGGGTTCTGACGTAGCCGCCCTAGGCGATGGCGGTAGGGCTTTCCTACTTGGAGAAGACTTGGTCGGCGACTTGCTGCGCCTCACCTCCTTCGACTTTACATGCTCTGTTGCCTGTAACAACAGCCTCTTTCTGTTTTTCTCCCCACTTCTGGAGAGCACCTCTTGGAAATCTACTCCATTCATGCCAGATTCGGGTTCAGAGCTCTCTGGTGCGGGGCTCTCTTGTGCGATGTTTTCTGGCGCGGGGCTCTCTTCCCGGCGGTTCTGTTCCGCTGGTGTTTTGTTTTCCACCGCCTCCTCTTCCCTGGTTTGTTTGACCTGGGTGGTAGCCGCCCGCTTCTTTGGGCACTGGCTGACCCAGTGCGTGTCTAGCCCGCAGATAGCACATTGTATCCTTCGCCCTGGAAGGGCCACCCATACTCTTTGGAACTTCTCTTCTGATCCTTCCATCTTCAGGTGCACGAAGTGTGGGATTTGGTGTACCGAAGGCTTGTATGCGAAGTTCCACTTGTCATAAGCGGTTTTTATTCGAGATACTTCAGCATTTTTGTCCCCTGACACCGCTGCTGCAACACGTTGGACCGCCTCGGCCTTCATGGTCGGAGGCATCCAGTGTATGACCCCCTTGGACCTCTCTTTATCAAGGTGTTCAACGTAAACAGACATGTGTGGATTTGTCCACTCGAATTTCTTCCCATGCAAGCCCTGATAATGTTTCATCTGGGCTGCCGATGTTAATGTTGCATACCACCTAAAAGGGCTTGCAAATCTATATAAAGTGGCCACGCCACTCGTTCCAACACCAGCTGGACCGGTTAGGATACTCGCAATTAAAGAGCACGAGGCACGATTGGCTTGTGGCCCTGCTACAGTAATCAACAACGTACCTTGTCTGTGTAGTACGCCTCCTTCTAGGTCTTCTTCCATCTTGATCTGGATCACTGGCACAACTGGTGCTGCCATTATATATTATTCCTCTTGGTTGGAAAAAACCAAATATGGAAACAAAAAAGCGAAGCTGTTAGCTGAAAAGCTACACCACAGCACACACAAACCTTAAGAAAGAGTGACTTTTTTTTTTTTTTTAAACCTTTATTGGGTCAATATTTTACAACATCCATAGTATTTACAAGAGTTAAAATTCATATACATTGTAAATAGTACATAGTGTGAACTACTACCCCTCCCTCCCCCCTCCCCCTATCCCCAAGTAAGTAATAACAACAAGTCAGCAATATTATAACAAAAGGATATATAACAAAAGCCATATCAAAACCCAAAACATCCCAACCATATCCCAAGCAATATCCCAAACAATATCATAGTGAGTACCAAAATTATTATAGATGGTGAAACAAATGAGGCTATGAACATCGACACCCTACTATGAGATGATTTATGAAGACGTATATAATAAAGGTTATTTACAGTCAAAGCAACCTGCTTTGCATGATGACCCAAAGGCCTCAAGTATGATTTTTACATGACGTGAAGTATTTACAAGCAAAGCTACCTTGCTTTGCATGACAAATGAAAGGTCAATAAAGGTTTAAGTATTTAAACAACAACACAAAAGTTTCAAATCTGTTCTGTTATGTTTTGTGTTATTTGTTCGTATATCTGTGAAAATATTCTACTGTCGTAAAGTATGCCGTCATGTACTGCCCTATTTCTACATATCCACACTAAGTATCTAAATTCTGCTAATAAAGTTAAGAGTTTAAGCTCTGTCTGTCTCGGTAACTTAGGTAAAATATTCAACATGACCACTTGGTACATGCTGAGCGAATGCGGTGTTTTGGAAGTTATTAGTGTTATTAGTTTGTTTATTGTAGGGACCACTGTTCTACATGTGTAAAACAAGTGGTCTTCTGTTTCTATTGCATTGTTACTACACAGTTTACACCTTGGTTGCGCCTTGCCTGCTTTCATTGCTGAATGCTTGCTCATGATAGGTGTTAAACTGTACAGTAATCTAAATGTAACTTGTTTGGCTTGTGGCTTGACGTCTATTGCGTGAATGTTTGCGAAACTCTGTGTGTAATCCATTGTGATGTTGTACCCCCGTTTTATTCGTGTACCTAAGTGGGGTTCCTGTGCTCCTACTAAAAGTTTGTATATGAGTTTAGTGTCTTGTTTTATTAACTGTTCATTCCCTTTTAGATTTTCTATGCATATCCTATAAAAAGGTGGTGGGGTGTCAAAGGAATGTGGTTGGTTGTTTTCTAGTTTGTGTAACTTAATTAGCCTAAGTCCGATATAATAATGTGCTAAGGGGTACAAATTTGGGTTTTTAATTATCTCCCCTATATATTTAATCCTTAAAGCTTTAATTTTAGTGTTGATGTCTTGTAAGGCTATCCCCCCTTTATGTTTGGGCTGTATTAGGGTTAAATGTTTAATACTTTTAAAAGTACCCCTAAGAATGAAATTCCTAATCAAAACATTTATTTTAGTTACCACTGACTTTGGCATAATTTGGATATTTGCTGTATATATAATTTTAGACATAATGAAACAGTTCACTATGATGCTTCTCCCAAAAATAGTAGCTGTCTTGTATTTATATTTCTCTATCATGTTTTGAATTTTATCTACTAACTTTACCCATGTCTCTGTATTGGGGTCATAAGGGTTGCAGGAATAATTTATCCCATAAATTTTGATTCTATTAACTTGCGTTAACTGAAAGGGGAAATCCGTCTTGTTTGCCCATTTACCTAATCCCATTAAACTAGATTTTTGAATATTTAGTTTGGATTCATTAGCGTATCCAAACTCTGTAAAGGTTTCTAATATCTTTCTTATGGAATCTACAGTTGCTGGGAGGAATAAAGTATCATCAGCATACGCTAATGATTTTCTTTCCCCTTTCCCGGGTATAAAAGTCCCCGTGATGTTTACATCTTGTCTTATTTTTTCCAGCACTGGCTCTAGTGTTAAAACGTATAACAGGGGAGACAAAGGGCACCCCTGTCTCACTGATCTTGTCAGCCTAACTGGGTCACTTAAACTGTGATTAATTAATATTCTACTATGGGGTTTTTTGTATAAGATTTCTATCCATGTTCTAAAGTATTCCCCTATGTTGTTTGCTTGTAACGTTTTATGTAAGAAGGAATGTGATACTCTGTCAAAGGCCTTTTCCTGATCTAATGATAGTATTGCACTTTGACACTGTCTATCGTGCGTGTATGTAATCAAATCCCTTATGAAGTGTGTATGTCTACAAATGTTCCTACCATGTACACTGCATTGTTGGTCAGCGTGTATCAAGTTCTGCATGAATAATTTAAGTTTCAGAGTGAGAGCTTTGGCCAAGATTTTATAATCAGTATTTAAAAGCGAAATAGGCCTGTAATTTTTGATTGACTTTTTGTCAGCATTATCTTTAGGTATTAAAGTAATAAAGGATTCATTTAAACTATTCGGAAGCTCTCCTTTCTGGAAGGCTTCCTCAAATACTTTAATTAAAAGGGGGCCTAAAATTGGGAAAAAGAAAAAGTAAAATTCTGCCGTTAACCCATCTGGGCCGGGTGATTTATTTTTCTGGAAAGTACTGATCGCTTCCCTTAAGTTTTCTAAAGTTAAAGTTTCGTCTAATTTCTTGCTCTCATCATCACTTAAACGTTTTGTGTAGTGTAGAAATTTATCCTGTATGTTTACGTTAGTTGGTTCTTTAGCGTATAATTTTGTGTAATATTCAAAAAAAGCGTGTCTAATATTAATGTCTTCTGTCTGTTGTTTCCCATTCATGTCAAATATTTCCTGAATCTGCCTACTGTGTTGTACATTTTGTTCAATCGCTAAATATTGTCTACTGGGTGTTTCTTGTGTAATAGTATTTAATTTTGACCTAAGGAGAGCCCCTTGGTATGTGTGTTGTTTGTACAGGTCTAATTTCTCTTCTAAAGTATGAATGTGTGGGTTAGATTTGTCTATCTGTTTAGTTAAACTTATTGCGTCTTCCAATATATTTTGTTCCCTCTTAAAAGCCCTGTGTATTGTTGTTGCTAAAGTCTGTGTTCTGTCCCTTATTGTGTTTTTTAGCAGGTCCCAATATTCTGCAATGTTGTTATTGGGGATATCCTGTGTGTAACCCTGAATGAGTTGTGTTATTGTATCTGTGAAGAAGGTATTTGTTAGCAAGTTATTGTTGAATTTCCAATGCGGGGATCTCTTTAATTTTGTATATGTGTGTCCCGTACTTAGAAATGTGTATACTGCTTGGTGATCTGTAAATTTAAGCGTGTTTTTTATATGGTAAGTTTTGTGTATATTGTAATTATTGGATGCGTAGAACCTGTCCAGTCTTGAGGCCTGTCTAAAATATGGGTTTGTCTTGTCGTGAAATGTGAAAGCTTGTGTGTTCGGTTGTAGTTTTCTGTAAACGTCTACTAGGTCATGTTTGTCAAGAATGGGTTGTAAATGTCGTATTGATAGGGGCATTTGAATTTTCTTTCTCTGAGATACGGGGCCTAAGGAACTACTGTCTAAATTGGCCAAAACACAGTTAAAATCTCCCCCTAACACTATTCTAGTTCCTTTGTAGTGCTTATCTATAGTGTCATACAGTCCGTCGTAAAATTGGGGTTGGTCAGTGTCTACTGCGGGTGCGTATATATTAATGAGCGTGTGCGTGTCATGTTTATTGTGTTTGCTCTGTATTTGAATTATGACTTTCTGCCACAACCGTCTGTAATATAATGTACTGTGTCCCAATCTTCGTTAATTTGTAAGATGGCGACACTACTATGCCTGGGGCCTAGGGCGAACCAGCCGTGTTTAAGTCCTAATCTAGTTACAATCCGACTGGCAGAAACGTTGGACGTAATCCCTGTCTGTTGCAAGAACAAAAAATCAGGTTTATCTTTTTTAATCAGTTTGATAATGTGCTCTAGCTTATTCCTCAAACCGTTGATATTGAGGGATATTAGAACTAGGCTGCTTGACAAAGTGGTATCTGAGGGTTGGCCACTTGTTGCAAACTGTCTACCTGGCAAAGTGGCAGAGTGGGCACTTGCCATATCTAAAATATTTGACAAAACGGGGACTGGACCGTTCGTCTTTTTTGAATTACAAAGCAGAGTAGTGGTCTGGGGCTGGCTACCCGCTACAGGTGAAATATTCAGCAATAAATTACTTTCTAACGGTTTATCATATGTTGTAATGGATGGCCCTGGCATAGTGGTAGGTTGGTCACCTGTTTCCCATAGCTTACTTGACAGAGCGGTGCTTAAGGGCTGACCGTTATCTGTCATTACTAAGCCACTCAACACATTTATGTTAGCACTTCTTGACAAAGCGGTGCTTAAGGGCTGACCGTTGTCTGTAGAATGACTGCTCGACACATTAGTGACTGGGCGCTGGCTAAAGGTCGTTGTGCCCTGGCATTTAGCGCTCAACGCAGGCGAAGCTGCGTTGTCAGACCTTTCCGCCTTGACAGGGGGAGGGTTGGCTGCTTAATTAAAACTGTGCGCATGTTAAAGTGTGTGCATCGTGGACTAACAAACTATCACAGAACTATTTACCTGTACATAAAAAAAAAAAACAACACATGACTCTTAAATCATAAGTAACACTTTCTAACCTATAGGTGTTGTTATCTTTTACTTTAAAAAAATACAATTTCTTTATCTTTAGTATTCTAAGCTGATAGACTTGAAGCCGCTGAAAGGGGCACATCTTCCCACACACTGGTAGTTTACTGTTCAAACTTCCGGCAGGCTCACACGGGAGGATAACATCGGGGTGCAGCTTGGGCGTGCCTTCACATGCACCATTCATCATCAGACCTCTGGAACACCCTTGTCTCACCTGCTTGAAGCCGGAACACAACTGCTTGCACTGGGCCCCAGTGCAGGAAAGAAAGGCTTGTAGGGATAAGCTCATGCGTAATCTACATCATCAAACAGTTGCCCGTCGATGAACAGGCTTGCTGGCGACAACACGGCTTCCATTTCGTCGTCTTCTGCTGTTGCTGCCGCCCAACTTACTTGTGTATTCATCGGCGTTAGCGCCTCTGGAACCTCGGAACTTGACCTTCTAGGGATGTTTGGCGTGGACATCCCACGCTCGTCAACCACAGGTGTCGTCGGGATCTCCCTAGGGGAGGGTTCTGACGTAGCCGCCCTAGGCGATGGCGGTAGGGCTTTCCTACTTGGAGAAGACTTGGTCGGCGACTTGCTGCGCCTCACCTCCTTCGACTTTACATGCTCTGTTGCCTGTAACAACAGCCTCTTTCTGTTTTTCTCCCCTCTTCTGGAGAGCACCTCTTGGAAATCTACTCCATTCATGCCAGATTCGGGTTCAGAGCTCTCTGGTGCGGGGCTCTCTTGTGCGATGTTTTCTGGCGCGGGGCTCTCTTCCCGGCGGTTCTGTTCCGCTGGTGTTTTGTTTTCCACCGCCTCCTCTTCCCTGGTTTGTTTGACCTGGGTGGTAGTCGCCCGCTTCTTTGGGCACTGGCTGACCCAGTGCGTGTCTAGCCCGCAGATAGCACATTGTATCCTTCGCCCTGGAAGGGCCACCCATACTCTTTGGAACTTCTCTTCTGATCCTTCCATCTTCAGGTGCACGAAGTGTGGGATTTGGTGTACCGAAGGCTTGTATGCGAAGTTCCACTTGTCATAAGCGGTTTTTATTCGAGATACTTCAGCAATTTTGTCCCCTGACACCGCTGCTGCAACACGTTGGACCGCCTCGGCCTTCATGGTCGGAGGCATCCAGTGTAGGACCCCCTTGGACCTCTCTTTATCAAGGTGTTCAACGTAAACAGACATGTGTGGATTTGTCCACTCGAATTTCTTCCCATGCAAGCCCTGATAATGTTTCATCTGGGCTGCCGATGTTAATGTTGCATACCACCTAAAAGGGCTTGCAAATCTATATAAAGTGGCCACGCCACTCGTTCCAATACCAGCTGGACCGGTTAGGATACTCGCAATTAAAGGGTACGAGGCACGATTGGCTTGTGGCCCTGCTACAGTAATCAACAACGTACCTTGTCTGTGTAGTACGCCTCCTTCTAGGTCTTCTTCCATCTTGATCTGGATCACTGGCACAACTGGTGCTGCCATTATATATTATTCCTCTTGGTTGGGAAAAACCAAATATGGAAACAAAAAAGCGAAGCTGTTAGCTGAAAAGCTACACCACAGCACACACAAACCTTAAGAAAGAGTGACGCCTTCGGTTTGACTCTAGCTTTGAGATAACTGTCTCAAGCTCTGCTGGTTACTAAGATGCATCAGTCTTTATACTTGTCTGGTGCTATGGCTTGCCAGAGGATGTATTTCTTATTGGAGTTAAGACCGGAAATCTTCAAATGATTGGTCTTGGGGGCTAGTGGACTGTTGAAATAATCTTTAACCTAACCATCTACGAATCCTCTAGTCTAAAATTATTGTTTCTATGTGATGATGACCAACCATTGTTTAAAGTTCTCTCTAATCTAAATGTTTTCCGGTCTGACTTGTATGGAGGCCACACAAGGTTTGATGACATCATGGGTTCATGTGTGTCATGACTGATGATGTCATTGATTCTTGACTAGTGGTTTATTTATCTAACTAGTCATTCATAAAATACTTTACTATAAGGCTAACAGTTGTAGCTACTTAATAGTCTACCCTGTTACATACGCCCATTGGCCGCCAAAGTTTATCCCGTAGGGAGACACTTTAGTCCCTAAAAAAAATTGTTAATCCCTAAAAATATCGGGGTTCAGGTATCCCACCAGAAATCGTGTCGGATGGAATACAACAATCAATATATGGGAATGATGGATGAATCAATTCTATTAACATTAGTAATTGTAAGTGGTGGAGACTGATGGACATAGTCAAGTTACTTAAGTAGGGACTGATGGACATAGTTAAGGTACTTAAGTAGGGACTGATGGACATAATCAAGGGACATAAGTAGGGACTGATGGACATAATCAATGCACATATGTAATGACAGGGGATGACATGGTAGGAACCATTAGCAATAATAATGGGCAAAAATAGAACTGAACAATCATCAACCAACTAGCAAACCGCTTTTATGGTTGATAGTTATCAAATATCTCTCAAATACATTATAAAACATAATACAAGATGACAAGCGAGTTAACGTCGCAAAGGAAAACTGGGAACAACAATGGCGGGTGCCCATAAAATATGGCCGACGCCCAAAATGGCGGATGTACCAACTGTCTGTCACCCTACACTTCAACTGAAGTGGGTGATAAAATTAATGGAACAAAATGGAAATGGAACCACAAAACTTGGTGGTAAGGTATGGGAAACATGGGTAAGTCTCAATAATAAAAATGACTGCACCGGTATAACAATAACCGGAAATAATGCCAGGATTGAAAACATGGTAATCAACGGACTAAGGTACTCAATGGTAAATAGTTAAATCACATATGTTAGTGGAACAATAACTGGAACTTCAAACAATCATGAAGCAAAAATGGAGTCAATATTATAATAAGTAATGGATGATGCCAACATTAGTGGCGGGTGAAAATGTATTTTAGTTAAACACTTTTATTAGATACAACAGGACAAATAGAACACTCAAATCTGAGCAAGATCTTGCTTCAGAAGCATAGCAAAAAAAAAAACAAAGGGACATAAAAGATGGTCAAAAGCATAGGGAAGGAAAAAACAAAGGGAGATAAAAGATGGTAAAAAGTAATGGGGGAAAAAACCAAAGGGAGATAAAAGATAGTCAAACATTAAATCAGTCAAAACTAACGTGACTTAATAACAATACGCGTGTAAAAGGAAATACATCAGCAATATATGAGGACTACACTGTTCTTTTGAATCGGGATATCTCCATCATCAATGTTTGAAAGGAGGCCGCAAGGGTAACTGTTCATGTACTGGGAGATTCATCAATGTTTTGCTTGCGGATGGAATTGTGTTAGTTCTCCATAATTAGCGATTTTTGGACTTCATAGCATAACTGGAAAAGTGCGTAAAGTCCTTTACCGATATGTCCGGGGTTGCGTAACGGTTGGTCTCCACTGTAGCATCAAGATCAATCAATTCAGCAGTGGGAGCACAGCGCAAGAGACTTGCTTCGTAATACACGAGAAACAGGTTTTACATCATGCTTGAAACGACATCAGGGCATGAAATGTCAACATGACAGGAGCTGGTATCTTGAAGTATGTAAAGTTCAATTCGTAAACAACCTCGCTAAAATGTTCATTGCCTCTAATCTTTCAATGGTTTGGGGTGGTAGGCGAGGATCGTACTGTGTAGGTTGGGAGGAAGGAACAATGGCATGGACAATGGGAGTGGATGGGACATAACGGGAGGGACGGAGTGGAGACTGTGGACCGGCGGGAGGACAACGACGGGGAATGTGTAATCTACGGGACGGAGGTGTGACAGGTGGGGGTGGAGGCGGAGGAGAGGGACTACGGTGAGGAAAATGCACAGAACCACGGGAGTGACGAATACGGGGACGCACCTGGGCGGCTTGCTAGAGAAGGTACTTAGGAAGGGGAGCAGAATCGCCAGATGATGTCGAATGACGACGTTTAGAAGGAAAACGAGCTGAGGGAGGAGGAAGATCAGGTTCAGTATCAGAAGAAGCAGAGTCGGGGGAACTGTCAAGGTCTGACGGAGGGGGAGGAAAATAATCAGAGGTTGGAAGAGCAGGTTCAATATCAGAAGAAGAAGAATCGGGGGAACTGTTACGGTCTGACGGAGGGGGAGGAAAATAATCAGAGGGAGGAAGAGCGGGGTTAGATGAGATATGAACAGAGGGGGGAGGGGATGAAACGACAGGAGTTGTTGTAATTGGAGGTATAATAACATCATGCTCGGGCGGAGCATGAGAGGGGCCCGGAGTAATGGAGGGTAACTCAGCTAAACGCGCGTCACGGGCGTGGATACGGGAGTACAGTTCAGGAGGAGGGATAGGACCTTCAGAGGTGGAACAAGAACGATAACGTCTCGTACGATCAACCATATGGGAGGGTGAAGAAGGAGAAGGTACCTTGGAAGTGGAGGGAACAGCAGCTCGACGGACTACTCTAGACCGGAGTCTGTGTAAAGCATTATCTCTGGTAGGACTATCACTATCTGATGAGGAAGCATCATAATCATGGGGCTGAACAGGTGTAAGCGGAGCAGGGGGAGTGTTAAGTGAGACGGGGGCAGATCTGATGTTGTCTGATGGAGGACTAAATGAAAGTTCAGACATAGATGGAGAGTTTGAATAGTTATACTGGAGGGTAGCATTTCGCATGGGGCGGCCAGACGGAAGAGCGGGAGGAGGGACAGTGTAGGGGCGTTGCTCATCTAGTCGCAATTGGGTAGCATGAGCTTTGGTTTCGTGGTGTCGCTCTTCATTCCAAATCACGAAGGTAACAGGGGATGTCTGTTCAACTATCTTGTACCCGGAAAGCCAGCGATGATCAAATTTATCGCTACGGACATGCTTCTTAAACCAGACCAAGTCACCAACTTGGAAGGAGGGTAGGTTAGTGCCCTTATCAAGCAAACGTTGTCGCTTCTTAAACGCCTTGAGAGCGTTATGGTGAACTTGCTGGTGGGTGGAACGTTTCTGTCGCAGGATAATCTCAATGGGATTATCACCCACATATTTCCGCTGAGGAGTAAGGAGATTATCTAAAGGTAGGCGTGGTTCTCTGCCATACATGAGGTAGAATGGCGAGAAACCAGTCGTATCATTCACATTGACACGCAGAGCCTCATGAGCTTGGGGTAAATAAAAATCCCAATACTGCGGATTATCAGCTGTGAATTTGGAGAGGATGTCATGAAGAGTCTTATGCATTCTTTCATTGCGACCATTTGACTGGGGCCTATAGAAATTAGTCATCTTATGTCTTATATTAAGGGCTGCGAGAGTAGAATGGAAAGGTCGACCAGTAAATTGCTTCCCATTATCGGAAAGAATAGTCTTAGGATAGCCGTGGCGAGGCACAAAATCATTAAGGAAGATTTCAGTTACTTCTTCAGAGGAAGAGCCACAAAGTGGAAAACATTCGGGCCAGACAGAATACTGGTCTACAAAATGCAAGACATGGGTATTACCGGACTGAGAAAGAGGATAGGGACCAGATAGATCAACGCTGACGCATTCCATAGGGAAATGTGTCAGAGACATCAGTTGGGTAGGGATACGCAGAGGCCGCATGTTGCGCTGCTTGCATGTTCTACAAGAGTCAACATATTCGGCTACGTCCTTATAGAGAGAAGACCAGTAATATCGTTTAGAAATAATGTCTCGTGTTTTATCTCGCCCCATGTGTCCATTAGAATCATGGAAATCATGGAGAACACGAGGGATAAGATGTTTAGGAAGACAGATGAGGAGTTTATCTGGACATTTAGGGTTAATCCAGTAAAGAACGTTATTAGAAGACTGAATAGTGTAATTGGAAACGGATTTGGGATCACGCTGAAACTGAGAGCGAATCTGCAGGAGTGCAGGATCTCGAAGTTGTTCCTTCGCAGTGAAAGAAGGAAAAAGGAGCTCATCAGGAGAGCTGGAAGAAGTGTCATGAGTAGAAATGACAGGAGGAGGACAGTCAGCATTAATGACAAGTATTTCTTTAGCGTTATCGTCCAGGTCTGATGACGCCTTAGGATCTGGTCTAGAAGAATAGGAGGGATCTGTACAAGTATCATATGGAATGCGAGACAAAAGGTCAGCTACAGTGTTATGTTCTCCTGGAATATGCTCAATGGTAGCATCATAACTCTGTAAATTCAGAGCCCAGGTTTGTAGCTTACGGGGTTGCTCAGACGTCTTGGATAGCCAAGTGAGCAAAGGCTTGTGGTCGGTACGGATTAGAACCTTTGTACCACGTAGATAGAAGTCTAACTTTTGCAATGCATAGTGTATGGCAAAAGCTTCCTTCTCAGTAACGGTCAATTTTTGTTGAGACCGACTAAGTGCGTGAGAGAGGAACGCAATAGGCATCTCGTTTGGGACTTCGGCAATAATCGAAGGAGAGTCCGAAACGTTGGCCTGGACAAGGCAAGCACCAACGGCCCGAAAAGAAGCATCCGTATACAAAATCATTGGACGTCTAATGTCTGGATACGCCAAACGAGGAATCTTAGTAAGGGAAGATTTAAGATAATTGAAAGCATCTTGGCAGGCGTCAGTCCATCGGAAACGAGCATACTTTTTTGTTAGAGCAATAAGAGGCTCAGCAGCTCGAGAGAAATTGATTATATGCTTTCTATAGTAGGAACAACTGCCCAAGAAACCGCGAACGTGGCGAACAGAAGTAGGAGGGGGCATATCACGGATGGCCTGCACTTTAGCATCATCCGGACGGACACCATCTTGGTTGATTATGAAACCAAGATATTTAGCTTCGGTCTGTAAGAAAGCACATTTGCTTAACTTGAGCATAACATTATGCGCTCTCAATCGGTTAAAAACTTTCTCCACATGGAGTAAATGATCCTCAAGGGTTCCTGGAGTGTGAATCAGGATGTCATCAACATAAGCCAAGGCGTAAGATTGCATGCCCTTCAGTACTTCGTCCATGAGGGACATATACGTGGCAGGGCTGGTCTTTAGACCGAATGGCATGACATTCCATTGGTAACTCCCAATATGTGTAGAAAAAGAGGACTTCATTTTGGCTTCCGGTGACATTGGAATGCACCAGAATCCAGAACGGGCATCTAGGGTAGTAACCCACTTAGATTTTCCAACAGTTGCCAAGATATCATCAACCCGAGGAAGGGGGTATGAGATAACTTTGGTGATGGCATTTAAGGCCCGATAATCGCAACAGAAGCGATTAGTACCATCCTTCTTAGTGACTATTACAATACGGGAAGACCAGGAGGATCGGGATCTCTCAATGATACCTGCTGCTAACATATCCGTAATCGATTTCTCCACGATCTCCCTATTCTTAAGCGGAGTGTGATACGGCTTAAGTGAGACAGGCACTTCAGTAGTGGTATGGATTTCCATTGTTACAGTATTGGTTCTCTTCAGTTCCATGTCTGAGAGAGCAAAAATATCATGATTTTTCTTGACGAACTGACGAATGCGACTGGCATGTGGGGAGTCAGTGGTCACTTGCTCCATTAATTGAGCAAGGCGTGTGGGTGGCACATTCAGAGAAGAGGAGGGAGAAGGAGAAAGTTGTGGGAAAAGAGGCTGAGGAGGAGAAGTACGATACCCGGAAGTAAAGGTAGGCGAGGAAAGTGAACGGCGCTGAGGAGGGTAATTACTAAACGATACACGCGCATTAGTAACGGCACCAATGGTGTTGGGGTATGATGAGGGAGGTTGAGAAATTAAATGTGAAGGAGTAGTGGAGGGGCGGGTATCACACACTGTGTTGGGAGGAACTGAGGCACGAGGAGGTAGGGAATGTGATGCTAAGTGAGCAATCACTGTACCACGTTGAATAGTTACAGGTTTCCCAGAAGTATTTAACAGCATGACGGGAAAATCACGCTTAGTGGAAATCTGAACAATGCCATCAACAGCATTGATGCAGGGGTCATCAATGATGTATACATCAGGCAATGGTTCCACCATGACAGAATGGCCAGAAGAGACATAGTCAGATCGTTTGACCCGACCAGTGGCTATAGTCAAAGAGTGAGGCTTTAAGGTGACAGGAGCAATGAGGCGGACAAGGGATGCAATGTGGATATCATCCTGAAGAGGGATGAATTCACCATTGACGCGAATCTGTCTCAAGTCAAAATAGATTCTGGCGTGATGACGAATGAGAAAATCACGACCAATAATAAAGTTACGGGACATGCCTCTTGTGATGATAAATGGATGGACAATAGATTGTGAACCAATCTTGAGGCTTATCATCGCAGTTCCAATGGAACGTAAAGGTTGGCCAGTAACGGAGGCTAAAGGAATAGAAGAAGGAAAAAATTTTACGTGCCGACGAATCTGACGAAACAACTGTTCACGGATGAGGCTAACAGTTGCTCCAGTATCAACAAGAGCACGGTAGCTTTTCATGTTGATGGAGATAAGGCACGATGAAGGATCCGGAGTGACAGAAGGAGGAGAAACATAAGAAAGAGAGGCGAAAGACACCGTAGGTGGGGAGGAAAGAAAACAGTTATTACGGAAGGACCGATATGAAGATGGTTGCAGGTTACCCGGTATGGTCCTGGCTACTGAGCAACCCAAGAGTTTCCCTGATTCATTAAGGGTGTAGGACGGGACTGTCTACGTGAGAAGGAGTGTGGATGACCTTGGGGGGAGGACACAGGAGCGGTATGGAGCCATAAAGGTTGACTAGGTTGTTGTTGAAGCAGTTGATTTTGCTGTTGCAACAAAAGTACCTGATGCTCAAGCTGTTGAGTAGCTGAATCCATCGTAAAAAAGCAGTTACGAGCTGGTTAACGGCACCAAAAATAGATCCTATGTGTGACCGGGGGAATTTTGTGGAAGGGATGTAAATCCGCCTATCACTTGATATAAGGGAAATAATTCCAGGACTTTCTTTGTAGTGGTTCTTCTGGGGAAGACTGGTTATTCACCAGAGGTGTTGCTTCCAGAAGAGAGGAACAACCCAGGTAATTAAGAGAACTCGTAAGTGCCTTTACGGATTTAATATTGATCTTGAAAGGCTGGTAAGTAATCAGTAACTCGAACAGTCAAAGGAAACTTCAATGGTGCAGAGCATTTGATAAGTCCAAATGGTTATAAAAGATGTTCTTTATTTTCGTTTCGTATTTCAAGTAAATAGTGGCAGCTCGAGATAAATTTCTGGTGGGGGAGAAAATGAAAACTGCCAGCTTTAGCCTCCAAGGCGAAAGGCTTACGGCTCCTTAATACTCTAGTCGTTTTGTGACATCTGTGGAAATCCTAGCGAAATAAAATATGATTCGAGACTTCAATCAAAACTAGATCGAACTTACTTCAAGTGGAATGAACCACACACATAATCGTGGCAGGGGTTAGTGCT
Source organism: Oreohelix idahoensis (assembly GCA_024509875.1). Lineage (NCBI taxonomy): Eukaryota > Metazoa > Mollusca > Gastropoda > Stylommatophora > Oreohelicidae > Oreohelix > Oreohelix idahoensis. The sequence continues at coordinate 1,213,271 of JAMPIV010000333.1, read as the reverse complement.
GGTTCACTAACTTTCCTGGTCGGTAAGAGATCTCTAGACAAAACGTAGGAGTCAAGGGCTTTTTTCGTTCAATAGTAGTCGTAGCGCCAGGTTGCTCCAAACCTAAACTAAAGAACGCCCTATGTTGGTTTGACTCTAGCTTTGAGATAACTGTCTCAAGCTCTGCTGGTTACTAAGATGCATCAGTCTTTATACTTGTCTGGTGCTATGGCTTGCCAGAGGAAGTATTTCTTATTGGAGTTAAGACCGGAAATCTTCAAATGATTGGTCTTGGGGGCTAGTGGACTGTTGAAATAATCTTTAACCTAACCATCTACGAATCCTCTAGTCTAAAATTATTGTTTCTATGTGATGATTACCAACCATTGTTTAAAGTTCTCTCTAATCTAAATGTTTTCCGGTCTGACTTGTATGGAGGCCACACAAGGTTTGATGACATCATGGGTTCATGTGTGTCATGACTGATGATGTCATTGATTCTTGACTAGTGGTTTATTTATCTAACTAGTCATTCATAAAATACTTTACTATAAGGCTAACAGTTGTAGCTACTTAATAGTCTACCCTGTTACAGTAGTAATGGTGGTGGCTAGCAGTATTGATGGTGGTGGCTCGCAGTAGTGATGGTGGTAGCTCGTAGTAGTGATGGTAGGAGCTAGCAGTAGTGATATGGTGGCTAGCAGTAGTGATGGTTGTGGTTAGCAGTAGTGATGGTGGTGGCTAGCAGTAGTAATGGTGGTGGCTAGCAGTAGCGATGGTGGTGGCTAGCAGTAGTGATGGTAGTGGTTATCAGAAGTAATGGTAGTGGTTAGCATTAGTGATGGTGGTGGCTAACAGTAGTGATGGTGGTGGCTAGCAGTAGTGATGGTGGTGGCTAGCAGTAGGGATGGTAGTGGCTAGCAGAAGTAATGGTAGTGGTTAGCAGTAGTGATGGTGGTGGCTAGCAGTAGTGATGGTGGTGGCTAGCAGTAGTGATGGTGGTGGCTAGCAGTAGTAATAGTAGTGGCTAGCAGTATTGATGGTGGTGGCTAGCAGTAGTGATGGTGGTAGCTCGCAGTAGTGATGGTAGGAGCTAGCAGTAGTGATATGGTGGCTAGCAGTAGTGATGGTTGTGGCTAGCAGTAGTGATGGTTGTGGTTAGCAGTAGTGATGGTGGTGGCTAGCAGTAGCGATGGTGGTGGCTAGCAGTAGTGATGGTAGTGGCTAGCAGTAGTAATGGTAGTGGTTAGCAGTAGTGATGGTGGTTGTCGTGTTTTGGTCTGTCTTACACCATGGTCATATTTACCGCTCAAAATAATAGGATAAAACGGACCGATATAACAGCCAATGAGAACGCTCCTTTTTCTGATATGTATAGGAAACCTTTTTATGCTTGACACTTTCTGCCTATTTTGTGTATTTGACAGTACGAAGATATTTAATTTCTTAAAAACTAAAGATATTTAAAAGGAAAGGTATAGCTAGTTTAACAACGGGAATATTACTTAAGAAAGTAGTGCAAAGCCTTCCTCGAATAGGACTTCATTTAAAGAGAAAAATCACTTTAATTGACATTTCTACATCAGGGTAGTCCCAATTTAGTTAGTTAAAGACTGCATAGATTTAAATGCACTTTGCTAGCTAAACCATTAATAGATAGACAGAAAGATATAAATTCACGGTTTAATTCTAACTTTAGATGAGCAAAATCGGTCCATAATTAAGAGAGTAATAAATATTTAAAATTCTCCTCATTGAACGAGAAGGCAAAAAAACGCATTGGGTTGAAATTCTTTGCTCCGTTTTTCCCCCTGTCATCCGCGAGGTACGCGGCGCTCCTATATAAGACCTTGAATTTGGCGGATTTACGCCACTACTATTTTTAAAACACGAGCTGAACTGAAAGGAGCGCAAAACGTATGCTGTCAAATACTTTTGCCGCTGTGTCTAGCAGCAGACTTAGATGCCAATTTAAAGCCAGTATCAGCTTATGTGTGTTTGCCTGAGGGTAAGATATATATATTTGTATATAATTATGTTATTTGCCTGTATATATCCACTTGTGTGTTCGATGATGTGTTAAAAGGAAAAACTACAGGACGAATGTGCTGCTGGGCTTGTTTGCAAACATGTGTGATTTTAGAGACAAAAGCCAGCATTGGAAAAGGTGTAGAATATTAGCTAATTATGGCACAAATACGACTGTAAGTTTATTAGGGTATTTGAATGAGTATTTCATACTGGAACGACACACTGTTCACGAACATAAGATAGGATGACAGGATTTGTTAACATGATGTAATCAAGATGTCACTTACTATTTTGTACTTAACCAAATCATTGTATGGAAGCCAATCATGGACTAATGGATCTAACTTAGGATGTATTAAGGAAAAGAGTAATCACATTGAACTGGCTGTAGGGTACTGAGGTAAATTGTCCTGTGCAAACTGTTAGCATAATGTCTGAATTATGTTTGTACGTGGTGTTGTATGTGTGTATGGAGTGGTGCTGGAACCTACAAGGAATGCGATTGTATTTTCATTCCAGGTTTTGTCCTGGTATTACCACAAGTTTACGAGACATCTACTTGAGAGGAATTATGTTGGTGCATACAGTTCTTCATATACTTAGAACTCGACCAAAGTTTCCCTGCCTGGAGTTACAGATTGTGTGATCCTGGATATAGATGGATGTTTCTCAATATTTCAAAAGCTAAGTGGACGCTTTGTTCCACTGATCAGACTATCCAGCCACAAATTTTAAAACAAAGAAGCCACATAATAAAATAAATAAACCACACATATTAAAAACATTATAATGATGACTCACTAAGGACTATATTCAATTAATATTACTTTACAAGCCAGTGAAAGTGATACTACTTATGTGAAAGAAAGAAATTGACATTATAACTACAAATTTATCATAGTACTCTTATGGAGAAGAATATTCCATATTTATTTATTTGATTGTGTATATAATATTTGAATTCATTTTAATTTTCCTAACCGAAAAGAGAAACGGTATAGGATCAATAAATTGTAAATACTTTCACTCAGATTTACTTAATTATTCTAATTGAGTTAATGTTCTGTTTGATAGATATTACATATTAAATATTCAATTTATCCCAAAACAATCAGCCACAAAAACAACTAAATAATCATTATTCAAGGTGGAATCTGGAGAGGTAGCAGTTAGATCTTCAGTGACCAACACTATCATCATACTTGAAGGTTTACGTAGCTTGACCCCACTTTTGATGTCGATAAACCCTTACTCTTTTCAG